>JAAGKR010003744.1:35199-70357 GCA_011419295.1 Clarias macrocephalus
CATCACAGCGCTGGACCCAGCAGACAAAGAGCTGAAAAACGCTACCTAGTCGCCAAAATTCCGAGATCCCAACTCAGCTGAACAACCATGGAAAGCACGAAACAGACATCATGGTGTAGCAAGAGGTCTTGTGGAGTCATAAACCAAGGGGCCAGGGCCAGAGCTTCCCTGGTATTATAAAGGGAACCTACATAATATTTGGCGTTATGTTTTGTGTTGTAATCTTGTTCTGTATTGGGATTTTTGAACTATGTCTTAAACCACAGGCATGTGTGGAGTCAAACGATGCATGAAGAGGCATTAAACAGTGCATACAGTAGATGTCCTATGATAAGGTACTGTGGTCAGCTACCAAAGTGAAACTAAAACTCATAGAGGGGGTGTGAAAAGGTTTTTGTATTGTTTCTAATGTTTCTTGTGATCTTCAACAATCTTTAGATTTCAAAAAGTTTTGTGTGCAACAAGACTCAAAACTTTTTCCTTGATCTAATTTCCTGCGACTACTTTCTGCCTGACTCACTACAAAACCACAACCAAAACATCCCAACCAACATATTATTGATACTAAAGTGCACAAACAGAACTGCAGAACTTTATCAAATGCGATAAAGCATGTGGGAGGTGGAGTTATAGCTGTTTGTAAAATTACATAAAAATTCACACAACAATTTTGACCTTTCATTTTGACATCTGTGCGTTTTAACAACCTTGCTGCACAAAATATTCTTCGTTAGTTTGCAATACTTCTTGCTTTATTTGAAAAAAAAGAAGAAGTATTTTTTCTTAAAACTACAAAAATGTAATTGTCTTATTTTGATGTTAAGCCATTCAAATGAAAAATACAGATAAAGCACATCACTGCATCTGCATATATCACACATCTTACAATTACAAATAGGCCAAAAAGAAATTACAGGTTTTTAAACAGGACTTAAATGTGCTGAGTTCTCGGGGAGACAATAATCAGGATCATTGGGCATTCAAAAGAGCTTGACTAAGAGACTGTGATGTAGTGTAGAGGCAAATTCATAATTAAATGTAAAGTGGCATTAATCCATGGTGCAACTTTAAAACAATTCCAATCGTAATCATATATTTTATTTGTTGAGGGTTTCCTGTTTTCTTTTTCTATTATTCTATTATATTATACAACAATTTGTTCCGATTTGGTATTCACATTGGATGAAAGCCATTCCATGAGTTGTGATAAGCCTTGAACATACTGTACCAGCAGGTATGTTTCACTACATGTATCACTCCATGTCACAGGTGTTCTAACAGGTGATCATTAATTAAAGTGTCGGTCGCCAGCATGGGTGACCATAGGTTGTTATGTCAACAGTACTAAAAAGAGGAGAGAGCAGCTGCCTTCCAAAACTTGACATTCAAAAATCAGTCACAGGAGTACTTTCAGCTAGGAGACACATCTGATAGCATTATGTCATCTTAAACAACACTTTGTCTTCTTAGTAATTGCTACTGGGTCCTACTGAATTGCGGCTAAACTGTCCATATTGTTATGTTCAGACCTAAGTTATCTAGCTTCTAACACAAGGCTGAATCGGAAAAACCCTCTCTAACCCCTGATCAAGTGCACTACTTGGTGTTTGGGACAAGGGATTATACATCCAACAAAATATACAAACTTAAAATTTAACGCTATTTCGGTTTCAAACCAGGAAGCCAGAAGTTAGCTGATATTCTAAAGCACATTTAAAAGTAAATTTAAAGTAAATCTTTTTAAGCAAATCTCATTCGGACTGTCCACCACCTTCAGAGGTTATTTCCTCACATTTTGGCTATACAATTCTGGTAAGAATTTAAAGCTACTTTCACCTCTGTTTATTGCACTAATTGTCACCAGCTCCGCCAGTAGCGAAAGGATATGTGCTGGCAGAGCAAAATAACTGGTTAAGTAAATAAACAACTTATAATTAGTTGATAATAAATGATGTTTGTGGGATTGTTGTATAAAAGCTGCTGTATGGAATATTATATCTTCAGTATTCAAGCTGAGCCCTCATGTCTATGATCGCATCACATCTGTGCCGATATTCTGTATAACAACACTCCCTCTCATGTGATATTGGTTAATTTGGGTATAATCATTTATTTTATGCCATTATTTATTACTAACTAGAATCTAAAAAAGTCATTTTCTAATTTATCTTTCTCAAGTAATTCACAACATTAAAAACAGCTCAAAACTGACAACTTAAGGATGACCTAAAGGCATCTAGGCCACGTACAGTAGATGAAATTGTGAACCCTGACAAATCATGAACTTGAGTTAATACAGTTTAAATTTTTAACAATGACAGGCTTAGAAAAGCACTGCTGTAAGTTGCCTGTATGGCACTGACTATGTAGTCAGGTTTCGACAAATTCAGCCCGATGAATAAACATTATGCAGCACTGCTAATATTATCTCTGAGTCATGTTTCACATCAGGCAGTAAATTACCTTGCCAGACTGCACGCTGTCTGTCTGTTTTTCTTTTTATTCTTTTGAGATGTTCGTAAACTAAAAAGTAAATTGCATAAAATTCTTTTTTAGAAACAGTTTTAAAAAGCCTCTCAGTAGTTTTTTCTAAGCACAGGCCCGATTTCATATAAAAGAATCAAATTAAATATTAGTGGATAGCTGTTAGCATTAATACATTTTGAAATACAAACACATTATGTACTTGATGTAAATTATAGAACCGTTATGCTGATTGTTAAGCATATTATAGTATAATTAAATGTAGGTGTTGAAAGTCCATATGAAATATGAACTTTATACTGTATACTAGGAGTAAAAAAAGAAAGTGTACTGTATCTGTTCTAACTTTTCTATTGGCAAATTACAATAAAAAAATAGTGGCAAAACAACAAAAAATTACAAAAATATAATTACATTATGGTTACTGTAAAGTAAAACCATGTGTGCATTTGGAAATCAAACAAAACCATATGTCTTAACTTGCTACTTAACTTACAGTATATCTTAAAAAGTATAACTACCTTGTACCTAGTGATGTGAATGATGGGATGTTTTGTGCATGAATATCAACAGTGATTTGCTAATGGTGACTGTCTACATCATAAATAAATCCAAAATACAATAAACAAATAAATAAATAACTAATGAAAAAAAATCACTATATGGTCATCACTAACATTAGCCAACTGACATGCAAGCTAGTCAAAGACATTATCCGAGGTCATAGTAAGCCCCACCTCCACACCAGTTTTTTATTTTTTTTTATTTATTTATTTATTTTACAGAGGTACTGTTCTGTATCAGTTTTAGTTTTAGCATTAACTTTAACATATATTCAAGATCAACATCTTCCGTGCAGTGAATTGACGTGGTCAGTGACGCTCTAAGAAATATTCTCTTTCTAATAAATAGCTTTGACAGGTTTTTCAGCAATAACACCAAGCTTTCAGTCTGACAGGACGCTAATATGACTTGATAGCAGACCAGGCAGACCAGGTGGAGTACCGGCACTCAGCTGTGCCAATGAAGTACCGGTGCTCAGCTGTGCCAGTGAAGCCACTGTAAATTATACCCTTCAGGGATGAACATGACTCGGGGCAATAAATAAAAACAAGCAGACGTGTAATACGTTCTCGAGAGTCATAACAAACCTCTATGTCTCCACTGATGGCGGTGGTACATGGCCATTTAGCCAATTAAAACCTGCCGGTTTTACGGGTGAGGTCATTTCTTACATGCTCATCTGATTTTGCAAAAGCAATTTTATTCCAGTTCTAATGTGTAATTCCCTGGAAAGTTGAATCAAGACTTTCTGTGAAACCTGAGAAGAGATCTGTTTATAAGTGATATTTGTAAACATCTATGTTGTCAACAAACCTAGAAAAGTATAAAAATTTTTATTATACAACTTAGTTCTGACCAAGCAATCTGATTGGCATTGCAAGGCATTTCGTTCCTTATAACATGAGTGATAATAATAAGCGATGGCAACGCTGGAATGTACAATATAACTGTATGCATCACTTCGTGTCAAAGGTGTTCTACAAACATTAATTAAACTAACGCTTGGTCGCCAACACGGGGGAACACTGTAGATCAGCATGGTCCGCAGTCCCGAGGGGAGAGCAGCTGCCTGCCAAAACCTGCAACCGAAACCAGTCACTGTAGCACTTTCAGCAAGAAAACACATCTGATAATGTTACAGGTATGTCATCTTAAACAACACTTTGTCTACCGAATAACTGCTTCTAGGTTGTTTCGAATTGCTTCTGATCCATCCGTGTCCTTTGGTTTTCATGGCTACAAAGACAACTAGCTTCTAAATTCAACAACAACAAGGCTGTGTTGAACAAGTTATTTTACATGCTACGTATTTCCATTTAATGCTATTCGGGATTTAACTTTGGAATTGAACGTAGCTGCTATGGTTAAAGGGAATAAATGTGGGAAAAAAGTAGAAATATAAAGTGAATCTCTTTATAAAAGGACTGTCCACTACCATCTTTTGGCTACTGTATATACTGTAGTTGTTGTTAATTTTCGGCTGCTCCCAACGTGGAGTCGCCATAACAGACAATCTGATCCGCACAACAACTTGGCACAGGTTTCACATCGGATGTCCTTCCTAATACAACCATCCTATTTTATCCAGGCTTGGGACCAGTACTGCATTCAGTGGCTGGGGTTTGAGTATTGAGTGAGAATTGAACCCGGGCCTTCCACATGGCAGGCAAGAAACCCACCACACGAGTAAGAATTTAAAACTATACCCACCCCTGTTAATTACATCATCAATAAATAAACTGTCAAACTGTCGCTAGCTATCAGTTACCAGCTCCATCACATTACATTATACTGATGTGATTTTCTCTTTGCTGAAAACGTTTCTACCAGCTGCCCTTAACACAATTACTAGCACTCTTCAAACCTCACATGTACTTAATCCTAATACAGCCTGTAATATATGTAATAAGTCTTCAATTATATAACCAACCCAGTGATGCTGAACAAATGTATAGATCTTCCTCTGGAGAAGAAACATGTCCTTGTCAAAAGGTGCAACGTTTTCACTGATGTGCTAAACCACACTTAGAGCAAAGAAGCAGACGTGGGGAAAATGAGTTCACCAGCTCTTATACAGCTCCAGTCAGTCTTTCCCCAGGGAGGTGCTTCCTTTCTGGCAGAATTACAGGAGAGGGGGGGGGGGGGCAACAGTGAAGTGATGAAGACTCATGGGAAAAGCAGAGTAGACGATGAGGAGATGTAGATAGAGAAAAGGAACCATACAGAGCCACACTTCAGCTTCTGTCTGAGATGAAAGCCTGAACGGCAGAAAAGAATTCTGAGTGAAATTTTTTCTTTTCTTTTATTTTTTTTTGCCGAGATGGCACATGGAGAGTTCCAAGGTTGTTTCACAAGGTGAATGTTTCTTTTAAGATCAGGCCATGTTTGAAGATAGGACCTGTGAGATGTTTAAAGAGGACAACTAAGTCTTAACCAGTGAAGGTCGCTCTGAAGCAAACCTGCATTAAGTGAACGAGATTCTTTATTGTTGTCACACGTCACCTTGCTCAGCTTTGTTGTTTTGCTATTTTCATTTTAGTTTTGAATAAAGGCAACTACAATGTAAGGCATTTACTTAATATACAGTATATACATATATAGTACTATATTATCAAAAGTATTTGCTCGCCTGCCTCCGCATGCATATGAATTGAGTAACATCCAATGCTTAATCCATAGGGTTTGATATGCCACTATTTGCAGCTATAACAGCTTCAATTCTTCTAGGAAGGCTTTCCACAAGGTTTAGGAGTGTGTTTATGGGAATTTTTGACCATTCTTCCGGAAGCGAATTTCTGATGTTGGACGAGAAGGCCTGGCTCGCAATCTCCACTCTAATTCATGCCAAAGGTGTTCTATTGGGTTGAGGTGCAGGCCAGTGAAGTTTTCCACACCAAACTCGCTTATCCATGCCTTTATGGACCTCGCTTTGTGCACTGGTGCGCAGTCATTTTGGGACATGCTGGGGACATCCCCAAACTTACTTTATTTCACTTATAATACTTAAAGTGAACTACTTTGTGTAAGTTCACTGCAGACTTCTTTTCTTATAGAAGGTGATTATGTGGAAATGATGTATAGATACCAGATTGTCTGGAGAAAGACCACATCTAAACTTCGGCCTTCTTCTTCTATTCACATTTGGTCCAAATTCTTCTTTCAACTTAGATTACTTTCCAAAGTGCAGCCTTTTCTACCCTTTTCATGTCTTGAAAAGGCTATACGTGAATCTATCAGCTCCAGGTTAGATTACTGTAATGGGTTGTACATTGGTCTCTCCAGAGGTTACAGTTGGTTCAAAATGCTGCTTCTCTACTTCTGAATAACACCTAGGAGAGAACATATAGCCCTTTTATATGGCTTCTAGTTCATTTAATAGTTAATTTTAATGATCCTATGTTTGTCTATAAAACATAAAATTATTCAGTTCTAAAATACCTTGTTGACTTGAACAGCACCATTCAACACACTCTCTTAGATCCTCCCATCAGCTTTTTTATACGTACCAAGAACTAAGTACAAGAATAGAGGTGATCAAGCTTTTGCTGTGGCTCCTCCAAGGCTGTGGAATAATTTGCCTCGTGATAAAAGGTCAGCCTCAAATCTAGCTTTTGAATCTTTGTTAAAAATTCTTTTTTTTTTTCATTGGCTTTTAATTCCTAAAATATGTTGAATTTCAGATGTTTTTTGACTGTTTTACTTAGTGCTTTTAATTGTACTGTAAAGCACTTTGTTAACAGCTTGTTATAAAAAGTGCTATATTAATAAACTTTCGATTTGATTTATATTCTTGATTCTGCACTCAGGTATGATTTCACATCAAATCAAATTTTTTTATAATGTGGTTAGCACTGATTCCAGCTCATGTCTGCATGCAGGAAGTTTGTATGTTGTTCCTGTGCTTGGTGGGTTCCCTCCGGTTACTCTGGTTTCCTCCCACAGTCCAAAGACATGCAGAATGGGTTAATTAGCAATCCCAAATTTGGCCTACACTCAAGGGGTGAAGAACAGCACTCTATGGATGGCATGATGTTTTGCAGGAATGCCTCTATACAAGTTCTGGTGTTTTTTTTGGCCAATGAGGCCAACACAAGGCAGGAACACAAGACCAACTATTCATGAGAACGAACAATGAATAATCAGATGAAGTATAGAACAAAATCACAACAGGTATCAGGATAATGGCACTAAGCAACTCTGGAATAAAAGAAACATATCAAACTGTTAGGTAAATACCATTAGCACTCGAAAATTCTCATTCATCAATAGCAGTTAATAATAAATGTCAATTTATAGTGTGTATATACTTCTGCCAATAAAGGAATCAACCTGCTGTGTAAATGAAACCTAAAGAACGGGATCCTAAATCCATCTCGTTCCTTTTTTCCTCTCACTCTGCTTTATGCCTAAGGTTATTTAGTTTTCCCTCCCGGCCCCGCCCCTTCCTTTCTGAGCAGTTTTGCCCCATGGGAGCATTTCAGGAGCGTGCTTGAATAAACAGTGCCGGTGTTCATGCAGAGAAAATAATGGCAGATCCTCAGCAGGCATGGCATGCTCAGATTTAATGTGATCTGCTAAACACTGGCTCAGTGGGAGAGAGGAAACACTGCGATCCTCTGTTGCGGTGCTTCTACATTTACAGTATGAAGCGAGGAGTGCAGGACAGAGCAAAGCAAAGTCTGCTGCTGAATCTTTGCTCCTGAGGTGATATTTTCTCCACTGTTGATCAGGAGTCATGTTAGAAATAAACATTTAGAATGCTGAAAAATTCTGTACGCTGTAAACATACTCAGGGGTCAGTTTGTATAAGTTTAGCAGCTAACTTTCTAAAAAAAAAAAAAAAACTGCAACATCATGTCAAGCCTGACTTTATTAAAACATCTAAAATTCATCTTAATCAGCTTATATTTGACTTTTAAAATTTTTCATTATTGAAAATATTCCTAAATATATAATCCACTCATCCATTGTCTATGCTGCTTATCTTGTGTAGGGCTGCAGTGGGCCTGGCGTATACTCCAGGGTACAAGGTGAGGTACTGT
Organism: Clarias macrocephalus; assembly: GCA_011419295.1. NCBI lineage: Eukaryota > Metazoa > Chordata > Actinopteri > Siluriformes > Clariidae > Clarias > Clarias macrocephalus. Next base: position 43,290 of record JAAGKR010003744.1, read on the forward strand.
ACACCCTGGATGAGATTCCAACCCACAACAAGGCACTAGCGCACACACACACACTGCACACGCACACACATACAATCATACAATATGTGCAGATTATATGTCTTTGGATTGGGGAAAGAAACCCATCAAGCTCGGGAAAAACATGCGACCTCCGGAGACACACACACATAGTTTCAAACCCCTGACTGTGGAAGTGTGAGACGACAGTGCTATAAACTGAGCCGACTAAATGTGTTTTGATATTATTAATATAAAATCTCTACATTTGAATATCACAGTACTCTTGGTGATCAGTGATCACTTAAATACACCAAAATGTTCTTTTTAGTTTATAATCTTATTTAAAAAATGACAGACAAATTTGTCAAATTGACAATAAAAATCATGCAACTGTAACAGTTTGTACTGTAGATGATTTGGACTCACCAGGCCCACCCCTTTCCATCTCACATTCAGTAATAATCTGTCTTCATTTTCTTGCTTGAAAGAGGCACGGAACCAGTGTTCTTGGATTCCATCAAGGTAACAAAGGTTTTGAGGCCATAATCATAAAATAAAATCAAGTGACTTGACTAATATTAAGCAAGTACGTTGTATGAGTCAGTTGACTTTCATTTAATAATATTAACAATATTTAACAAATGACAATTACCATTCACAAAAGCACTGGATGAAAGAGGCAAAGAGAAACCAACCAAACAAGCAAAGAAGAAAACATTGTGAGTTAGAACAAAGTGTCAAATCTTATTAATCCTTTGACTACATCTTTACTGCAACTGCACCAGGTGGCTACCATAAAACCCTTCCTATGCAGGAACTATGCTGGTTCTACCATAGAAAAGTGATGTGTTAAAGGACCATCTTGATATTTTACTACACATCACACACTTTGATTTAAATATTAGATGCATTCACCTATTTTGAAATGAAAAAAAAATTTTTTTTCTATGTACTTACTGTACTATCTTTCTGTCCGACGTGTTTCAAATATATACTACCAACTCTAAAAGGTCAGATTTTTCATTTGCAACAAGCAAAGAAAACAACTAAAGAGATTGCTGATCATTTCTAAAATCTGTAAGAATAGTGATGAACTGTCAACTTTGTAATGTGTGTATAACAGGCAATGTGAGAACTCACAGGACCGGGACTTAGCAGCTGTGTTCATAAAAAAAAAAAAAAAAAAAAAAAAACTTTGTGAAGCTAAGTATCTTCCATTTGCTAGCGGGTATAAATGTTGGACTTTGGAGCAATGAAAAAAGGTCATGCAGTCTGATGAGTCCAGATTGATCCTATTCCACAATGGTATATGTGTCAGGGTAAGAAGAGAAGTACATGAAGCGATGCGCCCATCATGCATAGTGGCCACTGTACAAGCCTCTGGAGGCAGTGTTATAATCTGGGGTTGCGTCAGTCAGTTAGTCAGTTGAGCCTCAGCAATGTTATGTGGTAATAAAATGAAGTCAGCTGATCAAAGATAAATGCTGCAGAACAAAAATTTTAGATTGTGCGACCTTTTTATTTTTTAGACCAGGCAGTGTGTGTGAAATACATTTACTTATTATTAACTAATGCAGCAAACTTATCAAGAAATTGATTTCTACCATGAAAGCCTGATTCACACAGTCTCCTCTTAACAGTTGTTCTAGAGACGTGTCTGCTGCTAGAACTCTGTGTGGCATTGACCTGCTCTCTGATCTGAGCTGCTGTTAACCTGCGATTTCTGAGGCTGGTGACTCGGATGAATTTATCCTCCGCAGCAGAGGTGACTCTTGGTCTTCCTTTCCTGGGGTGGTCCGCATGTGAGCCAGGTTCTTCGTAGCGCTTGATGGTTTTTGTGACTGCACTTGGGTACACTTTCAAAGTTTTCACAATTTTTCGGACTGACTGACCTTCATTTCCTAAAGTAATGATGGCCACTCGTTTTTCTTCACTTAGATGCTTTTTTCATGCCATAATACAAATTCAACCTCTTTGAATGAGAAGGTGTGTCCAAACTTTTGGTCTGTACTGTATATACTGTATATATATTTTTTTCCATCTGAACCTTATTTTCACGAAGGTTTTTTTTATTATTATTATTATTTTTTAGTATTGATGCTTCTTGTACTCTCCGTTCCAAGTAAGACTCCATCTTTAATCTGTTTTCTTGATTTCAGATTTAAAATGTCTAAAAATGTATTTTTCCCAGTGAATGAGCAATTTGTATAATGCATGAACTCAGGTAAAAAGTCGAAGACATTCGCCTACGCAGACATCATTTGAATCCGTGCTGTATTACAGATTGTTTATGTTTAAATTTAGCAAGATGTTTGGATTAAACTATTATTTTTCTATCAGAATGGTAAAGGGTGAAAGAGTTGTTTGCTCCGAGACTGCTCTTGAGGTCTGATGTGACCTTAAAGGTCACAGAGATGGAGATTCATTGATTGGTTGATATCTCAGTGGTTTAAAAAAAAAAAAAAAAAAACAGTGTGGATGTGATGTAGAGGAAAACTGACAGTTTGCAGAATTCACACTTTAATTGTATAAATTACTGCACTTGCTGTTGGACTATATAAAGAACTGTCATATCAACATACCAGATGGTGGCAGTTTAAAAAAAAAAAACTGGAAGCAGGAATTAAAAGGATTTTGTAGTCTTCTAAGAGTGTTTTTGGAAACTTTAATGCTTGTTTATTCGCCCTTAATTATCATCCTTGGGCTTTTATCCCTTTTCTTCCCTCTCCAAAACATTCCATTTATTTTTAGTAAGAAATTCAGACAAATTATCTCAGACAAGGTCTTCCCTTCGTTGAGATGAGACACTCTGAAGGTCCACAGTAACCTGCAGGGCCAAATTATGCTACGTGATGATGAATGCTGTGTATACATCGACCTCATGACATTTGTGACTATTTATCAACCCTTACACACCTACACCCCACCTGTGTCTCTGTGAGTATGCGTTTATGTGTGTGTGCGCGCGTGTGTGTGTGTGTGTGTGTGTGTGTGTGTGTGTGTGCTCCACTGACATGTCATTAATAGCAGCCTGTAGAAAATGCTGCGGTGCCAAAAATACACGCTGCTTAATTAAAGCTGAGCATGTGTAATGGAAACATATAGACTGCACTGCAGCACTAAAGATTTATCTCTTTCTTTTATTATTATTTCTTATTTTATTACATATTCCATGATACATTCCTTGGCCAAAAAAAAAAAAAAAAAAAAAAGAAATTCTTCAGTAAATGTATAGTTTGTTCGCTTTAATTACGGCACACTGTATGGAAGCCAAGGCATATATGAAAATGATTCTTCATGCTCTCAGATCCACTCCTTCACAATTTGATTCCTGCTTCGTGTGTGAAAATGCTCTTATTTTCACTATTAACCCTTTGATCCCTAAACCATTTTCAGTTTGGTGTAATGGTTAACACTGTCACCTTGCACCTCCAGGGTCAGGGTTTGAATCCTGCATGCATGAAGTTCGCATGTTCTGTACGTGCTTGGTGGGTTTCCTCTGGGTACACCAGCCTCCTCCCATAGTCCGAAGACATGCTGATTAGGCTAATTGGTGTTTCTAAATTGCATGTAGTGTGTGAATTAGCATGTGAGTGTGTGAATGAGTGTGTGACCTGCAATGCATTGGCACCCCGTCCAGGGTGTACCCTGCCTCGTGCCCCATGTCTCCTGGGATAGGCTCACGTGACCCTGTATACAGGATTAAGTGATATAGACGATGAGTGAGAGAGACGAGTGAATATTTTCATAATCGATGGACAATGTGTATGTACATATTGCGCAACTGAGAAGAAGTAGAGTAAGCATATCATACCATCTAGCAAAGTAGTAACATAAGCGAAATGTAACCAAAAAGGTGCTAAAATTTGATGTAATTTTCAAATAGGATTACTTTACAAGACTTTGTTGCACATACACACAGTTTGGATTTTCTAAAAGCATTAGATTTGCTTATTTTGATATGTAGTGAAGTGATGACATTATGTCCAAGAAAAAATTATGTTTCAAGGTAAAAGTGAAAATACATAAATAGGCGAGATATTACTTTGCACTACTTTAATGTGTTTTTCATGATTGTTACAATGGACCTATGGGTGACCTTCCATATGAGATCTCACGTTAAGCGTTCTTTTACTTCGAGACAGAAATGAGCAGTCTTTGCGACTTGAATGAGATTTTAGGTGTTTTTTTTTTCATCTTCACAAATTGAAGATGAAAGAAATTGTTTCTCATTGAGAACCTGAGAACTTAAATGTTCTCTACTTCGTCTCCAGTATTGCTCCAAGATCATTATCTCTAAATCTCAGAGCTTTCATACTTGTGTGCGACTCATATATATATATATTTTTTTTTTTTAAATAATTTTTTACCTAATGCAGTGTTTCCCCATGTGGAGAATACTTATAAACTGTGCATTTGGGTTTTCAGATATGTTCTGTAGAATTAGTCATCATTACTTTTAAACAACCTACATTTTACTGCTACCAGAATGATGTTGCAAAAATGTAGAAATGTGCTTAGTATTATATAATATATCAAGGATATATTATATAATACTAAGTTTAATACTAAAGTTTAATTTTGCATAAAATTTTAAACATACTTCAAAATAATTGTATTAATCAAATTTCAAATTTAAATTTTATTTGTCACATGCACAGTCATACACAGTACGATATGCAGTGAAATGCTTAGGCGACTGCCTGTGACCTTAGAATAAAGAAATGAATATAACAGAAAGTAGAAATAGATTTAACTAAGAAGTTTGCACACATTATAGCACACTTTCCAAAAATATATTATAGGAAAATATATTTTAAGTGAAAGGTCAGTGTAATTTCGAAAGAACACTTATTTAAACTTTCTTTTTCAATTTATTTTTGGTATATTAAAAAAAATATATGCTTGAAATAATCCTTGTACAAATGTACAGAAAGTATACATTAGAATAAAAATTTTAATATACGGTAGTCTATTTTTAGTTCAATTTAAATGTACTTATTCATATGTATTTATTTATGCTTATATTAAGCGCACTACTCTCTCGTGTGCGCATGCTTTTAGACTCGCTTTTGGACGCTGAAAATCACTTTTGTGCGTTCAAGATTATGTGTTTACCCTGTATCTCTTTTGTGCGCTCACTATCATAAAGCTGCACAAACTGCAGCAGCGCTATAACTCTGCAACTATTACAGCCAACCAGAGACTAGAATAGGGGCAACACCAGCCAATCAGAAACTGGAGGCGGGCAGATTCGGACTGTCTGTTTTCTGATTAACTCCCCAATTCACCACTTCTAGTTTGAATTCACGGCTTAAAGCTGCATCATTGCGTGTTGTAGTTCGTTTATTATTTACGTTATTAGTTACGTTATTTTATTTTCATTGGCATAAGATAAATTTCATGGTTTTTGTTAGTTAGTTTAAAATGAAGTACCAATTAATAATAATTTACCTAACCTACATGTCTTTGGACTGTGGGAGGAAACTGGAGTACTCGGAGGAAACCTACCAAGCACGGGGGGAACATATCGAACCCAGACCCTGGAGTTGCAAGGCGACAGTGCTAACCACTACACCACCGTGCCGTCTGAACTAATACTGCACCTGTATATTCTAATAATAATGTCTGTCTTTGTTCAGACACCAGTTTTAATTTTAGTTTGTGTGTTTGTAAGACAGCCTGACGTTTTGTTGAACAAAAATAAACTACATTTGTTTTTTTGGAACCTTGTGCAAATTAAATCTTTTAATTAACTCATGAATAAAATCTGCCTCATAATTACTGATGTAATGTGTTTCAAAAACATGTTACAGTGTAGAAAATGCATTCAGCGTTTGTAAATTATCCTACTGTTTTCAAACACCTTTAGTGTGCTGGTAACACATTTGCAATACAGTATTATAGAAGACTGTGTGTGCTATATTATATAATAAAGTATATTTGTATTATCCATAAAGTGTACTTTTTTAGTATTTGGAATTGGCCAGAAGTATAACAGGATGCTACTGCTGCAATAAGAATATACTCATAGTATATTAATCATGTATTTATAACACAGTAAGAATTGCTGTAATGTACTTAGAATACATTAAATATATACTTACTTATATAATTACTGTCAGGTATGTATGTTAGTACACAAACAGCCATATAAACTTTTATAATTCTTTTGATTGTGTAAAGCTGCTTTGCGACAACGTCAATAAAATACAAATAAAATTGAATTGAATTGAATTTACTTTAAGTGTACTAAGTATACTTAAAGTTGTTCCACTATAGCACACAAAAGTATACTTAATACACTTAAAATTGTGCTTTTGTACAATTTAATTACAACTTAAATACACTTGGTACAAAATTAGTTGTTCCAAAATAGCAAACTTCAAGTATACTAGGTGCATGTAGTAGATCACTTTGTGCTACAGGTAACACGCATATTTCACACCTGTGGGAAACACTTTAATGTGCAAATTATTTGAACGTTCTGCTTTAGAATTGCAAACATAAAATACCCAAGGAAGTTTCTTATAATTAACCATATGTTCAATGAATCAACTATGTATTACTGTACATTTTATATACAACGATAGTGTCGATATGTAGGTTTGTAATGACTAAATGCCATTAAAAATAGTTTTGTAATAAATAAAAGTTTTTTTTTCTTTATTTTCTTTATTTAACCACACAGTTATATTCAATACTTACAATACTCACAGGTTTCCCTAATTGATCAACATGGCTAACCTTTTTCAAATGTGTACACCGTGTGTTAGAGAAATATACAGCAAAAGCGTCGCCAGGCCTCAGTGTTAAGTCAACAAAAAAACTTCACCAAGGATCTGTTCAATTGGAATGAACATCATTCAGGTAGCGCACCACCTACTGTACTCTACTTTGCCTGCCGCAGATGAAAAAATGACAAAGCAGACGGTAAAGGTGGGTTTTACTTTTTCGCGCCATATTTAGAAGAATATTATGAGCATACTGTAGTTATTATCGACACGAAGTCAGAATGTAAGTTTAAACCAGTCTGTGGTCAAAACCCATGTGGTATATTTTAGCTAAAAATTTAATATCTTACATTTGTTCTTAAATTTAAGTAATGCAAATGCTACCTGTGGTTTTGCATGTGCATTAGTTAGCTCAGCTTTATAAGAGACACACTAACACTAGTGAGGTTAAAATTATTTATTTATTTATTTATTTTGGTAAAAATCACTCAGCTAGTTACAATATTACTATTATTATTATTATTATTATTATTATTATTATTATTATTATTAGGTTTGTTTGTTCTAAGTTAACCTGTAAGTGGATTGAAACAGTAAGTTCATTTTTACCATTCTTTTTAATGCCAAGATAAAAAAAAAACTTTCACTATTAAACATAGGTTTGATTTCAGCTGTTGAATTTTAACTATTACCAAGCACTTAAATGATCTCTGATCACACTCATTTATGATTTTTGAACAGTTCTTAACCCAATTCTAGGAATTTTCTAATGTCCTTAGTTGTTTGCTTGATGTTGGGAAATAATTACAGTAAATGCAGTATTCTCATATACATAATTATTATTGTTTTATAATATTTTCAAATCATTGCTAGAACTTTGGTTCAACCAAAACTGAAATAAGACTAACTACATCTTTGAGTCCTCATGTTTTGATTGGAGCATGATCATGTAACTATATAACGAACCCTGAACCCCCCCCCCCCCCGCCCCCCAATTCCCTTTCCTTCCTAATTTTGTTTTACCAAAAATATATGAATTGAAACAAGACCTTGATACAATATCAGCAACATTATGCCTGTATAAAACACATTTTACATAATTCTGTAGTGGACCTGGTTAAATTTGACCAACATGAAATGTCCATTCATTAATATAATCTTTAGGTATCTTTAGAATGTTGTTATCTTCATTTAGACATGAGGTACAGTAGCAGTGAAGCTCATTCAATTTGTCATAAAGTTTATTCTATCTATTGGATTTTAATTGAGTTTGTAACCACCAGAACTTTTATACCACAAGAACTTTTGTCAGCTCTCTCTGGTTACAGTTTTGCCACCTTTGTTTGCGACAGCATATTCAGGATAAAAAAAATAATACAGTAGCTCAAAATGTGCCTCCTGAACACTGGGCATCTCGAATATTCACTACTTGTATGGAAAATACATACATGTAGAGTTCTGCCAAATATCTGCCAGGAGCTTTAGAATTGGATCTTTAGACTGATAGATCTTTCACCAGGTTAACCATTGCCTAAAAACCACACAAAATTTTTTTTGCAACAAAGCAAAATCACAACAAACAGTTCTGCACAAACAAACTGCAGAAGTTGAAGATTGTTTAGAAGTATCAGTGGCTCCAAACGAGTGTTAATATTGTCAGATATTTTGAATTTTGGTCGTGTACCCCTATTTCACCTATGGCACTGTGAGCTGTAAAGAGTGTCCGCTTGACGGTCCACGAAGTTCTGCAAGGTCCACAAGCTTTCGCGAGGACTGGCAAAAAAAAAAAAGATGTTTAATTTTTTGCGCGGAAAGATGGAAACGTAATCACAGCACCAAAACTCGCGGTGAATCGTGATGAACCGTACTTACGGCCACTGCGCGAAACCACATAGGTGAGTCAGGGGTATTAGTCTTAGTCCCGGAATAAATGTCCCTGTTAGCTTTAATCATATTTAGTCATGTCTTATCCTGTTTTTGTTTAGTCAAGTTTTAGCTAACTAAAGTCTGGACATTTTACTCTAGTTTTAGTCAGAGAAACCTTTAAGTATTTTAGTCTAGTTTTAGTCAATGAAAACGTAACATTTTAGCAATAAGATTGTTATTATTAATTAACCCTACAGTCAATCTAGTCTAGCCAAAACCATTTTTAAAGACTTTTCTTTACATAATTATATTAACATTTAAAATGTATCTTTTCATCTCATGTTTTCAGCTAATTATATTTATTTGTACCCATCACAACAACTGCTGCATGTCCATATGTTTTTAACTACAAAACAATAGGAACAGTATAGACAGTACAGTGTTTTGAAACTTACAGTATATACAGTACTTATATATATAAGTATATAACTTTATTACTTATTTATTACTTATTTATTACTTTATTATTATTACCTATACTACAGTAAATAAAATTAAATACATCACAACATAATTATGTTGACATGTGGTAACATAATTACCACAAAGAGGCTGTAAAACTGGTGATTTTTTATGGTATGCCTTGATGCGTCTCTTCAGGTTTCCCCTTCAATATTACTATACATCAGCTTATTTCTACAATTCAATAGGAAGAAAATATCTTCTATTTTGCACGAGCAATACTGCTGTGATGATGAAGAGTTAAAAATGACTGAGCTTGTAACATCTCGACACTGCACGTGCAAACTACTCCTGATATGCTGCACACCGTGACACGGGAAATACTGCTGCTCGTGCCATAATAAATGAACACCGTATCGCAGAGTTTTTTGCGCATTGTTTTGTTGTTGACAAAAATAAAGACAGATGTTTTATTAGTTTTAATTTTTTTAACCACATTTTAATCTCCTCTTTTTTCATCAACAATATTGCATGCTGATTTCATAACTGTGACTGTTCATTAATAGCCTCATCTTAGTCACAGGAAAAAAGATTGTCAAAGGCCTTTTTCTATAATGTTTGGCGTAATGTTAATTTCGTCAACGAAAATAATGACGTAAATATTCGTTGACAAAATTACTACTACTCCAAACATTATAGAAAATGACTCTATGTGCTTCAAAGACTATATTTTTCCAAACAGTGTTTTATGGGTTATATCTGCAACTACTATTTTTTTTACAAAAACTTTACATTTTATACTAAGGTCTACGCTCAGCTTTCACTTGTTCAATGTAATTTTTATAGTTTTATTAGTATAATTAACTATTTTGTTGAAATGCAACTGAATCACCCAGATTACGGAATGCAATTGTCAACCCTGATGCCATCCACTGATTTTTCTTCACGTTACTTCCAGGGCCAGCATTCAATTAAGATACTATATTATAAGTAATTTTTGCCCAGAGCTTTAACTCACTTAAGCATGCGACTGTACCAATTAATTGAATCTGGGTTTGGTTTTCGGCACAAATCCTTCCTGGCATGAAATTAATTTGTAATTTGTTCACTTTTAGACAATCCATGTTCCTGCTTCATTCAACATTCCAACAGATCCATTAGAAAAGAGCAAAAAATATGGAGGTCATGGACTGGATTCGGCAATGCTGGCCTATAGTCACCAAAACAGGTTTCTGTAGGACAAATACAACAAATCACAGGTATATCTGTTATCTGGCTGTTATGTTTAAACGTGATGGACAAACTGATTGAAGTGTCTGGTTTGCCTGTATGAATGTTCTCTAATTTATTCACAGAAAAGCAGGCTTTTAAGTACTGCAGAAAATGCCCTATACTGTATATGTAGAAGACCATAAGCTGTTTAAAATGTTCTGGTGAACTCCACGGGAATGTAGGGAGGCAGTTTTATGGATATTCAGTACTAGATGAACCGCAGGAAGTATGACTTGTAAAGGATGTGGAAAAGGGAGGAACAATGAAAGAGAAGCCTGGGAAATTTAACATTGTCTAAAGGAAATATTAGGAGACGTTAACGAGACTTAACACTGGCCTAACCATTTACTCATAAGAATGATCAGTATGGTTAGGTGATGAGCCTGTCATAATTATTAGAACCACAGGTAATGATTAATGTTGTGAAACATCCATGCAACAAGTTCACAAAAAAGTCAGCTGTTAAAAGAAAACTTTCAATTAATCTCTGAAGACCAACAGTGATGCTCAGAGACATAGACAGCACAGAGACAGCGCTGGTTAAAGTGGTAAATTACTTTGTACAGTGGTAATTTAAACTGGTAAATGACATATTAGGCTCTGTTTTCTGTTGATTGTTGTGTCTCCTTGCTTGTGTTGCTTGATCTTAATGCAGCTTTTTACAACATCAATCATACTATTCTATTTGAAAAGTATAATGATATCTCGGCATATGAAAGCCCTGTCTTGAGAAATTTCGGCCTTTGCAAAAAATTTGCCTCTGCATCCAAAGTTTTTGCAGCATACAGTATGAGCAAAAGAACCGAGCCTTTTTTTTGTGCGTGTGTGTGTGTATGTGTATTTAATTTTTTTTGCTTTTTGTGAAAAAGGATGAAGCTATACATTTTATATATATATATATATATATATATATATATATATATATATATATATATATATCAGGAATTTTTATTTCTGTAAAGATGATACATGACAATATTATATTTAAATGACAAATCCTATAAAAATTCATTTTCATTTAATTGAATTAAATTTTACAAATCAGTGACTGGAGACTCCTTCTATAAATGTTATAAATGTCTATAAATTTCCTCACCATATCAACATATCATTATGTTTTGAATTAAGTAAAATTTAAATAAAATATTTTTAATTATTTTATATATATATATATATATATATATATATATATATAATTTTTAAATGGAGCATTATGTTCACCATACAAGTCTCTGTGAGTTAGCTACATACAGTAGATGTTACCATAGAAATTACTAAATTAGGTTCATTAGGTAAAAGGTAAATTACTATAAATTCGATTTCATTATGATTCGATTTGGATTAAAGCCAGAACAACTGTCAGGAGTAAGTTGAATATCCGTCAATTTAACATCAGCGGTACGCAGATAATTAGAAGTATTTGCTGTGCTTTAACTGACCGTTTCTAAAGTTCTAAATCGATTCAAAGGCATAGCAAAAGTTTCTAACACGGGTGAAGGACAATAGCAGGAAGTGAAATGAATTTAAAGATTAAGTCTTTGAAGAGCGAATAATTGAATAATTGGCAGAGACTCATTAAAATGATAATTCTTATTTATGAAGCCCCTTTCAAAAAAATGAAACACTCACTACATGGTTTCATACTAATTAACTTTTTTTCTTCACTCGTTTTCCTTCTCTTGTGCTCTTCTCGCTTTTCCCCTCCCCTCCTCTTTACTCAGGCGAACCTGGCACGCTAATAGGTTATGAATAATTCTGTTTCAGCTTAGACGGCAATTAGCTGCAATGCGAGAGGACATTCTTCATCGTCCGTATTGGGAAAGGGGATTTAAGGGTCAGTGGAGAGCAACGGCATACTCTCCATGGCCTAATGGCACTCACACACACATACACATACACTTTCCGATGGTTTCTGAAAGATTAGATGATAGCCTGTGTGAACGGGTATTCGGTGATAAAGTGGAGTCTATTAGCACGAATGAAAAATGCGCACACTTTTGCAATATTAGTCATTCATGGAAGGGATCGTCTGGTATAATTTCTGGTTAAAAGCCAAGGCTTTTTTTTTTTCCTTCTCCATTCTGATTCCATTTAGGTAGTAATATCAAACTACAATATTTCCAAGGAACAGGAAAAGTTCATTACCTTATTATTACTGCACATCCAGGAGTATTTTATTCTTTTGAAACCACTGTGATTTCTCAAGCCTCATCCTTTTCAATTCATTAATAAAGTATGTGATTTTGGTAACCATTAAAGCTTACATTTATTGTCTTGTTGATGAGAAATCCATGGGAGGAATTATCACTGCCATTTACAGCAGCTATAAACATCCGTTCCCTGACCAGCTTGATGAACTAATAATAATAATAATAATAAAAAAACTAAACTAAATAATAATAATAGTCAAACATATTACACATTAATGCTTAATACCAGTGTGTGTGTGTGTGTGTGTGTGTGTGTGTGTGTGTGTGTGTGTGTGTGTGTGTGTGTGCACTGATAAACACAAACTTAACTGCAATTTTAGTTTGAGGACATTTACTTCACATATGGGCTTTTTTTTATGCAAATAGACTGGATGAGGAAGATCAAGTAAACGCACATCTCAAAAAGATAAAACGAGAGTGGATAATTTATAAAAAAAATGTCTTAAAGCTCTTCATAATACTGTACAGTGCAGATGAGCAATAGGTTTCTGTTAATTGCTCATTTTAATACCTTCTTGTTACCAAGGCAACTGCTCATACATGGGGGCTTAATCTAAAATTTATAGTAAATTGAATTTTTTTTTACAATTATTATTGTTGTTTTGTTGTTTAAGAAAGATTATTGTCCTGGTTGTTGTGGTGGAGTGTCTTGTTAGGAGATGTTTATACATACTGTATAACTGGCTCGTGTGTCAGTGCTTTGCAACAGTCATGGCGCTTTGTATAGTTTCTCAGAACAGGAAAGTCTTTAGGACATACTGCATGAGATTTTTTAAAAATGCATTTTTCTTGGTTAAAAAAAAAGATTGAAGAAGGGTTTTGTGAGCGGGAAAGAGAGAAATGGAAAGGGAAGTGAGAGAACAACTGTGTACAGTATATAGTATATATAGATAACAGTAAGTAATATTTCTCATAATCCCAATATTAAATGAAAACCTAGTTTTATGTCCTTTTCGCATTTGTGTATTGGCTGTGGTTTAAAAAAGCCAATAACCTATTGTGGCCTCATTTAAGAATATACCCACCCCCTGATTTTTTGCTCAGCTCTGCTGTTTTCTGGCAGCACGTGCCACAGCAGTAACTCATCTATACTGTAAATACGCTGAATCACACTCATCTATATAGACCTTATTTGAGTGTTTTTTCCACTGGGGCATTAAGAAACAAATTGGGGGTGATTACATTTTAATATTTAGTGTTAAAGCTTATGTTGTTCCCTACTTAATTATTAGGAAATTGCTATGTAATATATGAAGTATAACTGATAATAACATTCAGCATGAAAACAAACACATACAACACCACCTTGATGTATATATTTTTTCTGCTTTAAAAGTAAAAAAAGAAAGAAAGAAAAATCTCAGTAACTCTCACTTGCAAAAATGAAGTGCACTTTTTGATTAAATAACTAAAGGATATTAATCCAGAAATGCGAGGAAAAAATTGCAGTTGCATAAATATCTTTTACTAGTGGGAAGATTTAAAAATGAAAAATTACAACTGCAGACATCCAATGTCTCCCAGAAGATCCGGAAACATCCTGAATATTCATAGTGGCTCCATGACACTAATCTAACATCAGATTTGGAAATCTATTTTTTATACTGAGCGAGTGAGGGAGCACACATGCATACCAATTCGTCTTGTGAACCTAAGTTAAGTCTTTATTTGTGACAAATACATTACTGCACAGTAAAATAAGTTTTCAGTCGGGGGCGCAGGGTCACACATGATATGGGTTAGATAGGGTTTAGGGCCTTGCTCAATGGTCCAACAGTGGCAGCTTGGTGGAGCTGGGGCTTGAACCTCTGACCTTCTGATCAGTAACTCAGAATCCACTGACCTACCATTGCCCCACTTTCTCACTATTTACAATTGTCAACTGCAGACATCCCACTCTCCCAAATTATCTGGGAGCCTCCTGCTTATTGATAGCGGGTTCACGATGCCCACAAATCTTATACCATATCCCAGAACGGTGGGTGGAATCAATTTCCAATGGCACTATCGAAACGCAGGAGGATCCTGGATCTTCCGGAAGAGGTAGGATGTCTGACAATTCTTAATAGTGAGGAAATATACAGTATAACCAATAAACAGGAGATTAAAAAGTAAAAGTCATACTAGAATGTTGGGTCACAGAGCAATATACAGTATCAAATTGATATCATGATTGGCATTATATTTGTCTGCTGCATGTTTTACAGTATAAACCCTGAACATTGTAAAAACTCCTAAATGCATCACAGCTCTATGTTAAGGTAAAATGAAATATGTGTTTTCCCCTTTTCTTTTTAAATGCCAGTACATTGTTAAAGATGGAAAAATGTGTCTGGTACTGGCTGACATAAGCAGTCTGGTCCTTTCACTCACGAGGGACCGATCTGGCTCGTCAAACTAGTAGCACAATTCGCTCTCCAACTGCATATTGCAATAATGCTTGTGAAAATAAGGTTTGTTCTGAGGTAAAAAGAAAAGTTAGCTAAAAGTTAGCTATGATATTCTAAGCCTCATGTTGTACTGAGTTTCTATGATCAATCTGTAGGCCAGAAACAAGTGCTCAAAACAAAAGATTAAAAAAAATAATAATAAAACCTTGTACTTTGCAAAAAAAATAAAAATTCTCAATCAAATATCTAACAGTGAATAACAAAGTTATGGATTAGAACTGAAATATACCACAGAGTTTTCTCTGGTATCTTTACAGCGAGCTTAGAAAAGCAAACATTACAGCTTTCCCTCCAAAATCCCAAAAATCCGAATGCAAAATTAAAAGATTTTGATCTGAGAGAATTGATAAATGAAATCCAGAAGTCATGGCACGGATTTCTCAGAGAAATATGAAAATCTCTATTGACTGATGCAGCTCATTAACGAGGGCTTACAGTCTGCATTCACTTGGGCATTTAAATTAAAACACTTTAGTGTACACACTATTAATTTAAATTAACAATAAGCAGTTAAATACAGTATGGTGAATGTCTCTGTAAGGAGATACACTGATCAGCAATAACCTTATGAACTGAACAGCATTAATCACTAATTATATACCAGTAAACCGATGAGATGATCATGGAACCCAAGGCTTACAGTATCAATGCCGCCAGCGATCAAAGACCAGTGCATCTGGTCCGATCCCACAAAAAAGCCAATGCACTGCAAATCAAAGAAAAAAGTCAATGCTGACCATGAAAGAAAGGCTCCAGAACACCCAGTGCACCATAACCTGCCACACACGGGACCCAGCAGACAAAGAGCCCAAGACCACTGACCCAGCCTCCAAACTCCCTAGATCCCAATCCGATCAATCATCCGAGGGATGCAGAAAAAAAAAAAAACAATTCCGACCCATGGAGGCCCCACCCCACAGCCCACAGCACCCAAAGGATCTGCCAGACACCACAGCTCACCTCCCAGTGGTCTGAGGGAACAGAGCTACCCAAGTGGCACAAGGGGATCCCAAAACCTACAGTAGGTGGTTTGTATGTTAATGGATAAAATTTTATGGCTGATCTGTATACTTATTACACATTTATGGAAGAAGTCTGCATAGTTAGTATAAAAAACATTTTTTGAAAAAAACCTCAACTGTACATACTGTAACAGTACTTAATTATTCATTTGCAATTGCAGGATTTTAAAAACAAATTGTGTGAAAATGTGTTACAATTATGGTTTAGGAAACAACAAGTCACAATTAGGGTGTATTTTGTGAGATAAAACAGTATGTTTCATAAAAGTAACTCATAATTACCATAATATAACTTAAGTAAGATTAAAATGCAATTTACATAAAAAAATTGCTATTGTGAAATTTTAATTCACAGTTGTAGTAATATAAAAACCAAAAACACTGTAGAGCTGCATAATCTGATTCACAGTTGTACAGTACAGAGTATAGTAATTTGCAGAGGTGAGATATAAAAGCACATTTGTAAAATATTAACTCAATTACGAGAATAAGTCTCACTTAAGTGACACTCGCAGCTGTGCTATTACAAATGCAATTGAGTGATATTAACTCGAGTGTAAGTGATTTTCACTCAACAGTGCCATTTTATCTAGCGATTACGAGATATAAAAAAAATTTGCAACAGTGCTATTCATTTGTAAGTGTGAGGGAAAAAATGGCGTACAATTGTGCAATTCACATGTTCACACAGCACTGAAGATGCACTTCTAAATGTGTGTAACTGGCATTTGTGAGAATATGCATAAGAATGCTGATCTTGTGCAGGATGACAAACACTGCTGAGGATTAGCGAAAGTGTAGGCACTCAGCTACACACACGTAAGCATATACACACACACACCTCGGCATGCTCAAAAGCTGTTATCACAACCAGGCAGCTCCACTAATGGCATTCTTACTGCGCAAATGTCATTACGCACACACCCTCGCCCTCTCTCGCTTCTTCATGTTACTAATTACTGCCAGAAGACGAAGCACTTTTCCTAACCACATGATGGAGACTAGCTGAAACAGCTTATGTTCGAAAAAACCCAACCGAAATGTTCTAGCTTCCTGAACCAAGCATGTAATGATCTTATTATGTGCATATCAGACATCATTTCCTCTCTACACCGTCGCCTTATTTATTTATTTTTTCAAAACACAAAGTAATAGAGTTCTGATGCTGGATATCTAACCCACCACAAAACCACTGGACATGGGTAATAGAGGGAGATGGAAAAAGAAAAACTCGCCGGTGTCAATCAGCGGGAAAGAAAATCAATAGGTGGAAAAAAAGAGAGAGAGATAGAGAGAGAGAGAGAGAGAAATCTTTAGCTGTGTACTCACACATAACTGTGAGAAAGACATTCCCTGATGCCAGGACCACTTTTTCCCGGGTGGCCCGATCATAGATGCCCACGTGGCATTCATAAGGCCCATTATCTGAAATTCGCACTTCTGGGAGCCTAAAGGAAAAAAATTGAGGTCAGATAGATGATCATGATCATAATTATAACACAGGCTAAAATAACATAAAATCACAGCTGTTTTTATTCTTAATGTTTTTCTTCAAAAAAATAAAAAATAAACCTAGCAACGAATAGCATAATTAAATGTAAGGGGGTGGAGGGGGTCAGACTGAATACATTAGGAAGAGGTGCGGTTAGGTGTGTTGCTACAATTTCCGACAAAATAAAATGGATAGAAATTATCATGTACCACAGTAAAACATTCCAACCTTGAGCAAGACTTACAGAGCCAAACAGTGATGACATCATCTGTTAACAAGCTTTCATATTTCCTTATTAAAAATGTGATAGCGAGCCACAATTGCACTTCTATCTTAATTTTTCATCAGACGTGAATCTTTGTCCTCGTAGGGCTGCTTTCAGAAAACCAAACAGGTGAATGGCCGAAGAAGCGAGATCAGGGCCTGTATTCACAAAGTATCTTAAGCCTAAAAGTTGCTCCTAGTGACGAAATTCAAAGAAAAATCTTAGGATTATGACATTTTCTTAGAATTTCCCGATAAATTTAGGACTAAATCTTAGTAAAGATAAAATGATTCATGAAACATCTTAGCCCTAAAAACAGCTCCTAAAGTAAAAATTGTTACGAGTAGAGAGGGGGACTTTTAAGAGGCTTAAGAGTTTCTATAGCAGAGGACAAAATGTCAGAAAGAAGAAATATTCTCCAAACACTGAACGTAAAAGTAAACATTGCTCTTCTGTCCAATTTGGTTTTCTTGTTGTTTTACTTCCTTCCATCTCTCTATTCTATCATCATATATTCTATTTTCACAAAGAGCGCATTTTAAGACCTTTACTGATTTGTTCATCAACCAATCACAGTCCTTGAATTGCTGCGCCATCCCTAGGAACCATACCTCTTCACTAAGATAAAGGTTTTTTGTCTTTTCCTTCCTCAGAGTTGCTCGGAGAAGTTTCCTAAATCACTTTTAGTTTAAAACTCCCAGCTAGGACTTTTTAGGCTAAGATAGGAGCTCTCTGAAAGAATTCTAATAAGCTTTGTGAATACGGGCCCAGGACTACAGGGCTGTAACACCTCAAAAGAAAGTTTTGTCCGCAGTAGCGTGCGGACGTGCATCGTCACATGCAAAGTCACAACATCCTTGGATATCATTCCTGTGCGTTTAATAGTTAATATATATTATAGTATAAAGTTATTATAGGCTTCTGGTTTCAAGCTGATGGTTGACTTTTGAACTTTATCGTGGTCGGCGATTGAGGATGCCTCCATTCCATATTCTGCTGTTTACTCTCAGACTCGTAGTGATGAATGTCTTGTCCATGTCTCGTCCTCATTAATTAATTTTTATTAGACATTATTACCAGTAATTTATTTGTCTTTAAGAAACTTTCACTTTCCTTAGTGTACCAATTCAAATTTTGTGCGCAGATATCCGAACAATTCTGTTTATGCTCTTGCGCAAGTTGTTTCAATTATTGAATCGTGTAGAATTTAGTTAAACTAGTTAGAACAAATTAGAAAATAAAATGCTATAACCGCTTCACTATTTCACAGGCTTATTTTATTATTCATAAACAACCATAAACAGTACAACATGCAGTGAAATGCTTATTATGACTATCAGTGACCTATAAACTAATGCATGGTTAAATGCATGAAAACTAAACAATGCTTAAACATCGCCGGATTATTTGTCATAACTGAATGATTAGTTTTATTTGTCTCAAATTTGGGTTGGTTTTTTAATTCTATATGTCCTTCTAATAACTGCAGAAATATAATATTTTCACAAAATGTTCTGAATGGTCATCTAAGTCGCGTTATTAGTGAGCTAGTATGCGGATGTGTTTTCGATAAGGGCTCCAAAGCTCTTCTATAAATCGTTCTGGAAAAGGGTGCCTGCTAAATGCTGTAAACCTCATTTAAAAAATAAAAAAAGTAATTTAAATGTAACAGTATGAGCAAAATATAAAAGTGAAGTAATCCATGCAAATTATGCAATCTGCAGTCAATCAGTTTTAAGTCAAGGTACATTAGTTAGATTTTTTAAGCGTAAATTTTTATACCCCCAGGAGCATGAGTAGGCTATGAACAGTCTTTTTTCAAATAGACATTCCATATTTTTAAATATAAATACTTTACACATTTCTTGCATAAATTAATGTATGATTCATATACAGTTTATTCAACGAGGCCTATTAACGATCAAATTGCTATATTGCTACTTAACCAATATTACTATATCGTGGATGATTTTCTTCAACTAGACCCAGACTAAATCTTATTATTCAGATTTAACAGGGAGGAAATGCAGAGCAGGGACGATATAGATTATTCTCTGTGAACATCATGCACGCTTTACGTTACTCTCTCTTCCCATCTCCTTCTCATTGTTGAGAAAAATAAGATGTTTATTAGCCACATTTTGCACCTTCATGTCTGTGTTCTATTTTCGTCATCCTTCCACTCCAGACTACACCCCCCATTCCCCCCACCCCCTGCCCCTCCTCTCCCTTCTGTTTCTTTCTTCCACTGTGCACTCCTCATGCTCCTTCCGGGCGTTCTTTCGGCGCCGCTCGACAAAGTCCGGCTGCATTTAACCTTTTAAACAAGCGGAAAAACAGCTTGTCTGATGAAGCTCATCAATGTAGAATGAGGTCGACGTGCAATCGGTCTCTCTCTCTCTCTCTCTCTCTCTGTCTCTCTATCTCCCTCTGTCTTTCTCTATCTGTCTGGGCACTGCTTTTATGTTTAAAAAAAAAACACCCTCCTGCTGCTTTCCCTCTCACTAACTCACGCTAACTCACTTTCCCTTGATGCCGAACAGCGCTGTCAGACTTAATTGCGGTGTATATGCTGCCACGACAGCGGCAACAAAGTGAGGAATAGAAATAGATCCACTCGGAGGGTTTCGCATTGCAGATGTCTACAATTTCAGCCTCGGCTAATGATAGTTTTTTCCCCCCTTTTCTTTTCCAGGGCCGCTTGACACACCGTGATTATGATGATTTGATGAGGGCCTTGGCACAGGCACTAGCGTTGGCATTGCCCTCACTTTGCTCTGATACAGTACTTCTCTGGTTCTCTGATTACCTCTTTCTGCTGTGTGTGAAGTGAATGCTGTTTTTTATTTATTTATTTATTTTTTCTTTTAATCTCCCTTCTCTTCTCTTACTCACCACTTTGATTTTTCCTCAGCCTTGTCCACACTGTCACAAGTGTTTTAGAACCAAACCACAGAGAACCATCAGGGAGACTGAGGCTAAAGTTTAGTCATGGCAGTATCAAAAAAGCTACCTACTGCTTCATGCAGATATTTAATCAGTGGCTAATACAATTCCATTAGTGTGAAGTCATTAAATTCAGCCATTTTATTGAATAGAAAAAAAATATGGAATATACGATGGGTGTTCACATCAAACCAGGACTTTGGATTGTGCAGAATAACAGAACACAATTTTGAGAGTAAAAACTCCCTTTATTTTCCTATAAAATCCCCTGCTACACTATTGCGATAATCTCAGCGTTTCACAAGTGCCTGGATACATCACTGTAAAAAGTTTTTTCACTATGTTGGAGCCATGTTCGGACTGCCTGCTTCACTTCTGAAACGCTGGCCTCCCAGGAACTCCTTTAATGGCCCAAACATGTAGAAATGGCTTGGAGTGAGATCTGGACTGTACGCACCTCCCAGCCGAGTTCCTGTAATGTGCTAGTCGCGTTGGTGAATGATTGTGTGCACAGTTCCCACAGCTCAAGGGATTCCACTCACTGAATGTTCACGAGAACGACTTCAGTGTGCCCTGAGCCACCTGACCTCAGAGGGAGTGTCGTTCACGTATGGACGACCGTCTTCAAAATATTTGCACCATTCAGATGTTTAACTGTGGCCAAGAGTCTCATCAACATACTGTGCTTGAAGTCTTCTGTAAATGCTAATAAGTCAATTAAGCCTTTATTCCCGAGAAAGTTCCCGTTTTGACTTGAACACCCCTTGTAATTATACAGCAAAAAAATATTAATCTGAAGTCTTTCCTTTTATAGTAGCAATTTGATCCATGGACCTGCTTTACTGAAACATGCTATATGCAATTCTTTAAATAGCTACATTCACACCTTTGCTATGGCTCTAGTGAAGTAGATTCATTCATATGTACACCTTTATTCGAATGCCATGCTTGATATTCATCAGACATACTTCACAGAAAGGATTTTGCACGAAGCTTAAATCACACTTGTGCAGTTCTTCCTAGGCAAAGCAAAGGCCTTAAATATAAGACTTAACAGTAAAAGTAAAGCAACATATCCGTTGTACTGATGGACAGCATGTGTCCGTTTGGTTATTTTTAACAACCTTCGCTGCTGAATGTCGGGCAAATATCAATTGCTGAGCCAAATTTCCTGCAGTCACAAAATATTCCTGTCTTCTTGTATATTTAATAAGGACATTTAGAGGGTGTTTTGCTCAGACAGACTAAAAAAAGGGAAAAGCATGAGCAAGATGTCTGAATATTTGGCTAACTAACTTGTTAAACCCTGACAGAATGCTCTGTGTAGAAATTCAACTTTTGTAAAAATCTACACTGCATATACACTCCACTACTAAAATTGTAAGATTTTGTGTTGCAACCACGATGAATCACGTCAGACATTTTCTCACCTTTATTGTGATATAGCGCCTGACAAAATTGAATTAAAATACAAAAGAAATTCTTTTTGAGGGGATGAAAAACCTTATAATAACCTGGTTGCATAAGTGTTGCAAAAGCCCGGCTGTTCTTCCTTGTACAAATGCTCCAGATCCACTGAAAGTATGTATTTGCTTTGCAGCTAGAATTAAACTTAATGCAATTTACCGTCATGTGAACAGTTTTTGATGCTGTAACTACAGTGCAAGCTTCCTAATCCACCTGGTAGATTAATTAGTGTGGCATACAGTACAACACTTGTGCATGCACAACATACTCTTACATCATGGTTAAACCTATCAAGAGTAAATATAGATGCTAGCCAGATTGGAATAAAATCTTTTACATGCGATGCAATGCCAGGAGTCATCATATCATAGGCCAATAACTTGTTGGAATAAATATATTCTTTCTGAGCATGTTTTCAACACATGGGGATAACATTATGTAACGAGACAAGTTTTCAAAATGGAAATTCTGCTTCCGTTTCTGATAGGTAAACATACAACTCTCTCGTGCTTGTCTTTACTGCAGACTTTTATCCGCTGGCTCTCTGACGTTGTGCTGATTAGCTCATATTTCACAGGTAATAAAGCATATAACTAATCACAGATTACAAAGTCTTATAACCAATCATAATGCAGACGGCGGGATTTATCGAAAAAGATAGGAAGCCTTAACCAACCACAAAAGTTCTTCTTCTTTTGTTATATTGTCAAAAATTCTGATTAAATGGTTCGCCCATTGAAACCCACATCCAATGGTGGGAGGTAACTGATAACCATGATGTTCATCATTACTGTATTTTGGTACATATTTCACACAGCTGTACTTTACTTGAGTAGTTTCAGATACTTTTGAATTAATTCTGATAGTAATCTAGACGTCTAGAATTGTGTACTTTTGATAGTTAATTTTCTGTACTTTTACTTAAGTACACTAAGAAAACTGGAAGACAGTAACTGGAGGAACCTACTTTTACTTGCGTAATATTTGCCCTAGGTGATCTCAACTTTTTCTCAAGTACAGAATTTGTGTACATGGATTAGTGTCCATGTAGACAGTTAAGTTGGAATGATTTCAATGATAACGTGTCGATGGAAACGTAGATACAGTGGAAGCTCGGATTGCGAGTAACCCGGTTTGAAGAGCAAATTTTTAAAAAATTTTTGACTTGAAAAATGAGGGAGTCTTGATAGACGAGTACCAAGTATCATTGAGTGTCGTGTGGCACGCATGTGCTTCTTGTTTTGACGTCGAGCATGACGTTATCATGACTGAGACAATGGTTTTTCTCTCGCACTACCTAATTGTCGGCAATCGTCTCCATCAACATGCGTGTTCAAACAAAACCAGTGCATGTGTGTGTGTATGTGTGTGTGTGTGTGTGTGCATGTTTGAAAGTCGTTCTACACAGCATCCGCATCCCCCTCTTGTCTGCAAGGTATGGGTGTGTTTGTGTCTGTGTGTGTGCGCGCTTGGTTGAGTGAGAGTCTATCAGTAAACTGGTGTGTGAGTGTATGTGTGAAAGTCATCCTACACAGTAACCCCCTTCTCCCCCTTCCTTCTCTCCTCTCTGGTCTCAATCACTAGAGCCCCGATTCTATTCAAAGGTAAAGTGCAGGTAATTTTTTTTATACATTTTTGCTTCATGTTCTTTTATTAACTATTTTTATTGGAATATTTTTTTGGTTGCGGAACAAATCATCTGAGTTTCCATTATTTCCATTATTTTGATATACAAGTGTTTTGATATACAAGCATGCTCCCGGAACGAATTATGCTCGCAGTCCAAAGTTCCACTGTAGGGACCAAATCTAACTTCTTTTATAGGGTGCCATTACTTTTGTCCTACGTGAATGTCTGGGCTTATTTGTCTATATGTATGAATTTATTTTGCTTGCTTTTGTCATTAATCAGAATTAAATCAGTTTTGGCATGTAACTAAAATATACTACGCATATACAGTACAGACAATTACAGGTGCTCTCTTATGTTCTAAAACTTTTTGATGAACATGGCATTTCTTGTGTAAATGCTTCCATTAAAGATCTTACAAATACATTTGTTCGCATCCATTTTGATAAATGAAAAAAGGTGGGAAAATTTAAATATTCTTTTATTTTACTATATCCACCTAATTGGATTATGCTAATTTGTCTTGTTTGTTGCATCAATCATTAATTTGAAAAAGCGGCGCGTTCCAGCATGATCCAACTCAACGTTCAACCTCAAGAGACCCCCATGAAAGACGTACGTGGTTGTACGTGACTACCAGCCGGCCTTAGTGAACCGCCGTCTTCTCCTGAAGGCAGCCTGGAGGGCCTGGGTGGGTGGAATTACTTTTCTTAAGAGTTGTGAGCTGAATATTTCGCCGTGAGCAGCTCTGTCTCAGAGGAGCAGGTGGGAAGACGAGGTGTCCATACTGACGAGAGCAGAAAGAGGGCAAAAAGGGGAACAGGTTCTGAAGATTCGCTTTTGTTTTTGAATGACAGCCAGAGCTCTGAACTTTATCCTTCCTGCTTTGGCAGCTCAGCGGCAAAGAGCTTAGCTGTCACCCTTACTGTGGGTGAAAAAAAAATAAAATAAAAATAAAATAAAGAAAAGAGGAGCACCATGCCTTCAACTTTATGACTCTCATTAAAAATTAAAAACAGATGGAATTAATTTTTTAAACCCCTTCAACGACACTGTCTCCCTTAGGAGAAGAGGAGTTGTTTGAGTTTTTATTTAGCGCCACGGTGAATATTAAAGGGAATAAAAGTGGTTTGACACTTTGGGTTTTATCAGGAAACTAAGCTGTCTGAGGAACTGAATCACCAAAATAAAAAAGGAGCTGTACATGACAGTGAGATTCCTGAAATCTCCCAGGACAAAGCAAGGGGAGGAGATGAAATGAAACGTGGCACGACAGAAAGACACGCCAAGATGGTTAAAGTATAAAAGAGAGGAGCATCACTGTTCAGGATTATCAAGAGCAACTCAGACATCATGTCAACGCTTCAGACATTTCATATATAGTCTGCCGATTGTCCTCCTACCCATTAAACCCCAGACACTGGTAGGATGGTTCAGTCTATGCCTGATTGGGTTGGTCTGTCGATTGACCTGCTTTGCTTTGATCTAAGAAGTCTTTTGACGTGATATCAAATTCATCTCTCCAAACCTTAGTGTTTGTGCGGGGGGTACCTAGTAAACATTTTACGCCTAAAAGACATTATCACCAAACGTCTAATGAGCAGGCGAATGACATACAGTACAATGTCTTTATCTTCATCTTCTATACCACTTACCCTGGGTACATGGTACAACCTAGACAGGCTGCCAATCCATCTCAGGGCAGACACGCACACTTTGGGAACGCCAATTAGTCTAATCTACATGTCATTGACTCGGAGGAAAGGAGTACCTGGAGGAAACCCACCAAGCACCATCCATAGAAAGACATCTAGATTATTATCAGAATTAGTTTAAATATGTTTATTTGACTTACTTTTATTTTTTTTTATACCTGGGTCATCTTTTGATTTTTTTTTTCAAAGTAATCCAAAATACCCAATAAACATCTAGAAATAAAATATTTAGAAATTGTCTTTGGAAGGTCCTGACCTATCTGTGCCCATGGGATAACTTTTTCTGGATAAAAAATGTTTAATGGGGATATGGTAGATAAGGTCCTTGGTTCAGGAGGTGTGTGTTTTTAGATGCTTTTTACTCCAATACTAGAGCTCGGAAAAAGAGTAACCTGTCGATTTGATAAAATTTTTGGGAATTGCGATTTTGGGAAAATTGGGATTTTCGATTAGATTTTAATGTTTGTTCTGTGATTTATTGTAAGAATTTGTCTCAATCAGCTATATTTCTTACAGGGATTGAAGGATTAAAAACTACTATAAGTATTTACTGTAATAAACATCTAGTTCCCTTTCAAAAGCTACACTCAATGCTGCGTGAAAACGCTATGGGAACATCTTTTTGTTGCCCGGTTGTGAAGCCTGTGCATGTCAAACCCGCCGAATACCTTCGGCTTATAACCTGTGCCAGGCATGACGTCACCGAATAAGGTGCACCTGCAGGTTATAAATAGGAGTGAACCGGAAACATCCTCAGATCTTTTTGTCTTCAGGACCGACTTTGTGTTTGCGTGTGTGTGTGCAACAGAATCACGGTAGGAAAGAAAAACTTCACTTACCGATAATGGAAAGCTATTAAGGCACTTCGCGCGCGGCTTGCTTTCTTTAAAGAGAAACCGCGAGCCGCGCCGCATTCCTGGGGTTCGCGTGCGTATGAGACGGGATTTCCACCTTTCTCTCGCGCTCTCCCCGGATCAGGAAGTGTCTAGCGTCCGCTTCTTATGATCAGACGGAAGAGATTAAACACTTGCTTCCATGGACATAGCGCGCCGATCTGGCAGACGCGCATGAGACGGGACGTCCCCCTTTCTCTCGCGCTCTTGCCGGATCAGGGAGTGCGCTCCGGCGCTTCTTATGAGCGGGGGAAAGAGACTTCCTCACTTGCTTCTATGGAGATAGCGTGCCGATCGGGCAGACGCGCATAAGACGGGTTTTTCCCCTTTCTCTCGCGCTCTCCCCGGATCAGGAAGTTTTAGCGTCCGCTTCTCAAGCGCGCTCCGGCGCTTTTTGTGAAGGGACCGAATAGATTTCCTTTCTCGCCGCAAAAATAAATAAATAAAATAAAATAAAATAAAAAATCCCCAAGCGCTCAAAGTTAGACGACAGGTTTCTGTCAGGTGGCCAGGGGAGTGGCCTCAACGAGGGTTTCCCCTCCCCCCTTTATTTTTTGGCGACCTCTATGACGAGTTAACTCTTTCATGGAATAAGCCTGATTCATCCCGTTTTATGATGATACCCCAGATTGAAGAGACGTTTGC
>JAAGKR010003745.1:0-30786 GCA_011419295.1 Clarias macrocephalus
AGCATATATAATTTTTTTTTTTTTTTTTTTGCCTAGATGGGATTTTAAAAGTGCTGAGGTAGTAAAAAATTAAGAAAAAAAAACAGCAGGACTAAAGAGGAAATTACATCCAGAAATAACAAGTTAAAAATGAGATGATGATGATGATGACACCTGGATCAGTATATAGTATTGTTGTTGTTATTATTATTATTATTACTGCAGTGTTTCCTCTAGAATATTTTTTTCAGGAATCAGGAATGGAGGCAAGAACCCTAAAATTCTTTGGCTATTTATTTCTCGCACAGCACAAGACTTTTGCTTGGTAATTTCCATGAGTGTACTACAGAGTAGTGCTGATTTGGAGAGGCCGAGCCCTTTGTTGTCTATACGACTGTAGAAGAAAATATAGCAATTTTTGTGTTCTATTGATTTTCACAACTACACGGGAGGTTTCATTCTGTAATAGAGCCTAATATGTATCATTCTATGAGTGTACTACATGAGAGTCATGCTGATTTGGAAAGTCCAAGCCCGTTATTCAGTAATTATATGTTCAGCACCGCTTATAATATTTCATGACAATTACTGACAGTAGACATATTTATGTTCGATGTGTGCTTGTGTGCCCTGTGATGGACTGCCACTGCATCCAGGGTGTACCCCTCCTCGTGCCCCGAGTCCCCTGGGATAGGCTACAGGCCTCCCGCAATCCTGTACAGGATAAGCGGTAGACTGTAGGGAATAAGAGAGTGAGCCGGTGTGGACATGGTGTGGGGTCTCGCTGGCATGTCAGCCCGTCACACGTGTACTATTACAGGTGGAACACTGAATTAGGAGTAGCTGTAGCGGGTTGTTTGTAAATTGTTGTTCTGTACTGTTGTTTCCTTTTTTTTATTACATGCTACTGTACCATTCTCATGCTTCGAAAGACAATATGACTGCAACCTTCTATACTGTATGCTGTATACAGGGTCTCAGGGGCCTGGAACCTATCTCAGGACACTTAGGCCAGGAGGAGGGGTATCCATCACCGGTATCACACACACATTCACACACTACGGGCAATTTGGAAACGTCGATTAGCCTAATCTGCAGTCTTTGGACTGTAATTGTGAGGACTATTGCCAACTCCATGCATACAGAGGTGGGAATTGAACACAGACCCTGAGCCGCCATGACTGCAACACATCATACAAAAAAAGAGTATGATTCTTTTTTTAAAGTTTAAAAAGTTTTTTAAACTTTCTTTAAAAAAATTAAAGCAATTCTTTTCTTCCTAGGTTGTTTTTTTACCACATTTTTAAAATTGCTTTCGAAAAATGAATTCGCCGGCACGGTGGTATACTGGTTAGCACTGTCACCTTGCACCTCCAGGGTCTGGGTTTGATTCCCGGCTCTGTGTGCATTGAGTTTGCATGTTCTCCCCGTGCTTGGTGGGTTTCCCCGGGGTACTCCGGTTTCCTCCCACAGTCCACAAGTTTTCCTGGGATAGGCTCCAGGCCCCTGCCACCCTGTATACAGGATTAAGCGGTATAGATAATGAGTGAGTGAGTGAGTGAGTGAGTGATAATTATCTGAGAGGCAAAACTAGTTCAATTGACAAGTGGCATTAAAACATGCATCCACAGTATATCTATATAAAGTACGGCTATAAGAATTTACTCAAGCAGGTTTTTTTTCTAACCACAATATAGCTGAGAACACCAACATGCGAGAGGAAAAGACCTCCGGCTGTTAGTAAGATAAAACTGCTTTAATTTATGGGAAAGTCTGTGGGAAAGCCGTGCATCTGGCAACGCTGGCTATACAGCGCTGTGAGAAACGCACCTGCTGTTAATTCACACCTGGATTCAGGAGGCGAGAAGATCCCACACTGAACTTACTGCTGCTAATAGCCTGAAGGTTACGACATGATCAGCCACACTTCAGAGTTTCCACTCGGGGGTTTGACGCTGATGGTGCTGTTCTCCATAAAAGTCATTGGTATGAGTGTATGTGAGTGATACATACAGTATGAGTGAAGGAGAGAAGAAAATGCTGGGCTTGTGACAAATTATAATAATCAGGTACACCATCATAGCAATTATAACTATTATTATTATTATTATTATTATTATTATTATTATTATTATTAGATAGATAGATAGATAGATAGATAGATAGATGGATAGATAGATAGATAGATAGATAGATAGATGGATGAATTGATGGAAAGGTGAAAATACAGATATTGGAAATGGACAGGCAGACAGACATGGATGGACGGATGGACAGACAGACACAAAGACAGATAAATACACAGACAGACAAACAGTTTAATAATTATGCAGCCATATAGACAGAGATAGATACACACATATATGGATGAATGAGCAGGCAGACACACAGACAGACAAATAGGCAGACAGATAGACAGGCAGACAGACAGACAGACAGTAGGATGGATGGACTGATGGAAGGATGGATGGATGGATGGGATGAACAGACAAACTCACAAACAGACAAATAAAAAGACAGACAGTTTAATAATTATGCAGAGATATAGACAGACAGAGACAGACAGATAGCACAGATAGACAGTAGATGGATGGATGGAGGAACTGACAAGGATGCAGACATAAATAGACAGACGGACAAACAGACAGAGATTTATAATTATGCAGATAGATAGATAGATAGATAGATAGATAGATAGATAGATAGATAGATAGATAGTACATGACTACTTACATAAAATAAGCTTTTGTATATAATTTTTTTCTTTTGTCTTCTATATTATTTTGTGTGAAAGAATGCAAGTGCCTCCCATAATACACACACACACACACACACAGAGCACACAGTGGGTTCTTTTCTTTGTCTGTTGTTTTTATCACACCATTTTCCTGCACGTGTAGATAGAATATGTTCTTATCTCTGCTTTCTTATGCAAATGAGACAGCCTCGCTTTTTTTCTCTCTCTCTCTTTTCTTTTTTCTCGCGCATGTCACAGCTGTACATTTGGAAACAGCCTTTATAATTGCCTGTAATTATCTGAGACCAGACTACTTCAAAACATCCTGGTAATTTGATGGAGTGGAAGCGAGGAAGGGGGGCCAAGTGTGTTAGTGAGAAGACGCTGAGCTTTGGCGGAGAGAGAGAGAGAAGCGACGCTTGGAGGAAGGTAGCATGGCTTGCTAAAAAGCACATCCTCCACCAGGAGCCATGGACCAGGCCATAATTATCTCTGCTAAGCCTTCTGGGTAATGAATCTGCTGGTAAAAAAGGCACCTGCAGGGAAGAGCTCTGGGGCATCTCCGACTTGACTGAATCACCTTAAAGACGGGATGATGTGGACCGACCAGGAGGACACCTGAACAGCTCTGATAAAACTCTGTTAATATTTCTCTGTTTACTAATGTATAGTGTACAGTGTGTGTACTATAGTGTGTATAGTACACAGAGCTGAGTGCTCTTACGTAACGCATGTATAAATAAATGTCCCTGCCAGTCCACAGATGGCCCATCGTCCCCCCACAGAGGCCAAGCTCCGGCCCTGGCGCGGTCCTCTGCCCGAGACTCGTTCACTAACCATCACGCGCACGAGCGCTCGGAGCAGCGGGGAAGCAGAGCTGCTCCAACCCCAACAGGTGGGGATCAGTTCAATCTGATAAACCCATACACACTACAGCTGCTTTCAGACAGACCGGGAGCAGGGTGGAGGAGCGTCTCGGATTCTTCCTCACTTCCGTAATGGCAGATGTCTGCTAGAAAACCTTTATGTTCAACTAAATTAAAGTATAAACAAATAAGCCGTTTCAAACTGCAACACACAAAAATAAACTCAGCACGACGATGCAACATCCATGCAAGGGCGAACAACCCAACAGTGTCATAGCTTTAGATTTTAGTAAATCATGTACTTGAGTAAAAGTGGTCCAAGGTCAAATAGTGAGTAAAAGTAGAAGTCCTGCATGTACATGTCTACTTGAGTAAAAGTACAAAAGTATTCGCCTTAAAAATCTCTCTCTCTCTCTCACACACACACACACACACACACACACACACACACACACACACACACACACACACACACACAACACACACTTTCTCCCTTTATGTTTCCTGACTGTGATAAAACTTGCTGTTTTATCTCTGTTTGCAACCAGCTCCCTTTCTGATTTCAAACACTGTCACGGTTTTAAAAGTACAGATGTTTCCCGTAGAATGTATAGAAGATATAGTGGATTAAAAGTACAGATGTTTTTTTTCCGTAGGATGTTGTAGAGTAAAAGTACAGATGTTTTTTTTCTCCGTAGGATGTTGTAGAGTAAAAGTACAGATGTTTTTTTTTCTCCGTAGGATGTAGTGGAGTAAAAGTACAGATGTTTTTTTTCTCCGTAGGATGTAGTGGAGTAAAAGTACAGATGTTTTCCGTAGGATGTAATAGAGTAAAAGTACAGATGGCTTTTTTTCCGTAGTATGTAGTGGAGTAAAACTACAGATGTTTTTTTTTTCTGTAGGATGTAGTGGAGTAAAAGTACAGATGTTTTCCGTAGGATGTAGTGGAGTAAAAGTACAGATGGCTTTTTTTCCGTAGTATGTAGTGGAGTAAAAGTACAGATGTTTTCCGTAGGATGTAATAGAGTAAAAGTACAGATGGCTTTTTTTCCGTAGTATGTAGTGGAGTAAATGTACAGATGTTTTCCGTAGGATGTAGTGGAGTAAAAGTTCAGATGTTTTCCGTAGGATGTAGTAGAGTAAAAGTACAGATGGTATTTTTCCGTAGGATGTAGTAGAGTAAAAGTACAGATTGTATTTTTCCGTAGGATATAGTGGAGTAAAAGTACTCATATACATTAAATATTTATTTAATTACAGTAACAAAGTAAATTTGTGATGCTAATTATGTAGGTAGACAAAGGATGATACCAAGTAGTGAGTGTCAAATTCAGGAAACGCAGAACTGATGCATTACCAGCGAGATCATTAGCAAGCAGATGGGTGGGTGCGTAATGTATATGACTCGTGGTACTGTACCTCAGCGCTCGTGACGGGGGTCTGACCGATTCCGGTGCTGACCGAGGTCCAGGAGCGAGCCGTGAGGACGCAGGCAAACAGCGGGTACAGGTCTCCGGCGCCCAGACGTCTGCTGTAGCGCTCAATGCCCTTCATGTCTCCCTTAATGAGACTCTGCCACAGTCGGCAGTAATCCATCCGGAACTCCGGCTTCAGCAGCTTAGAGAGAATTTTTTTTTTTTTTCAGAAAAACAGAATTTTAGAAACTAAATAAGGACATTTTGTTTTCTTTTATCACAACATAAAAAATCAGCTTGAGGTAGAAAAGTTAAAATTTATTAAAATATTGATATTTATAAGAAATTATAATTATCATCATTAGATTAAGCTACTGTAGAATTGCAATAGGGTGGCGCAGAGGCTTAGTGGTTAACACTGTCGCCTTGCACCTCCAGGGTACAGGTTCGATTCCCGCCTCTGTGTGCATGGACTTTGCATGTTATCCTCTTGCATGGTGGGTTTCCTCTGGGAACTCTGGTTTAGGCTAAATGCCGTTCCCAAATTGCCCTTAGTGTGAATGAGTGTGCGAGTGTTTGTATGTGTGTGTGCGCACTGCGATGGATTGGCACCCTGTCCAGGGTGTATCCCGCCATGGAATAGGTTCCAGGCCCCCCTGGCGATGATGCGTGAATGAGAGTGAGTGAGTAGAACTGCAATACTAAAATTGCTGATCTCTTAAACTAGAGTCATATCAGATTTGTGTTTGATGTTTTTGGAGACGGTAAACCATTTAAAAAAATTTAAAGAAGCAGTTTGCCATTTTAGCACCCTCTGCTGCCTATGAGCTGAACCGTAAATGTCAAGGAAAACAGGCAGGGCTGAGCAGCATAGAAATTTCAGGGCCTGAAAAATTACACAGCAGCTCAAACATTATAGTGAAACTAATTACAGGGAGAGCCAAGGAAAAATAAAGAGTGAAAGAGAGATAGATAGAGAGAGAATAAGTGATAAAATAATCAGAAAAGCACTGAGGAAAAGAGGTAGAGAAGAATACAGACAGCCACAGAAAATAGACAGAGAGAGCAAGACAGAGAAGGAAACATCGAGAATGAGAGACATTTTTTATGAAAGAGAAGGAGGAGAAAGAGAGACAAGCTGACATGAAAAGAGAGAGATAGAATGAAATAGAAAAGAAATAGAAAGAAAGAATGAAAGAAGAGGGAGAAGGGAAAAGCAAGAAAGAGACCAGGAAAAAAAAATAGAGAGAGAGAGAGAGAGAGAGAGAGAGAATGTGGTGCCAGAAAAGAAGAGAGACGCACAAACAGAAAAAGAGCAAGAAAGGGAGAGGAAGAGAGATAGAGTAGGAGTGAGAGAGAAAGAGAGACTAATAGAAAGAAAAAGAGAAAGACAATAAGAGACAAGAAAACAAAGAGGAAGATACAATGAGAGGGAGAGAGAGAGAGAGAGAGAGAGAGGGCCAGAGGAAGAATGAGAGAATGATAAACAGCGAGAGGGAGAGAAAGAGAGATGTCATTAACATGCAGCATGAGGATAGCACCACTTTACCACTTCAACACTTTAATTAATATGGCTACAACATACAGTAAGCTGGCTGTGAACAAAAATAACACTCCAGCCAGGAATTAACATTCGGGGGCCAAGCAGCGCTAAACTCTGAAGTCATTACTCGCAAATTGGTTCCATTATGAGGCGAACGAGTGGAGCAGCTCTCCAACACTCTGTCCTTTTATACGCGAGCATCAGTAGTGCATATTTATCACCGAATGATCTTCACAAATGC
Source organism: Clarias macrocephalus (assembly GCA_011419295.1). Taxonomy (NCBI): domain Eukaryota; kingdom Metazoa; phylum Chordata; class Actinopteri; order Siluriformes; family Clariidae; genus Clarias; species Clarias macrocephalus. The sequence goes on from JAAGKR010003745.1 coordinate 6,782, forward strand.
ATTTACCGCTCCCACACACATGCTGCACGGGGACGTGAAATGGACAGGGTTCTGCGCTCGGTCGCCGTGAGCAAGCCAGCCAGGACGAGCATGCGTGTGTGTGTGTGTGTGTGTGTGTGTGTGTGTGTGTGTGTGCGCGCGTGTGTAGGAGTGGTGTCCTAAAACACATGGCAGAGCTGCGGGTCGTCTCTAATGAAATGCTTTTACGGCGCCGCAGCACCGGTGGCTCTGAGAGCCCAGAGGCAGCCGGTGAATAATGGCCTGTAATATGGGACGGAGTCGCTTTGTTGCGAGCTGCCGAGGCTCAGACGATGTCTCACCTGATACAAGCCATGATCGAGTAAAACAATTTCCGTCTTATTGCTTCTCGGGCACTTTCGCACCAGCACGTTGCCCGGGTGGGGGTCGCAGTGCACAAAACCATTCACGAAGATCATCTCGCTGTAGATTTTGCCCAAGTTCCTGGAGACCTGCAACAAAATACGAAAGACAAAGAGGTTAGAAGGTTATTTATTTTATGAAGGTGTTTATTTTAAAGCACACTGGGTCGTATTCAGAGCTACGATACGCACATGCAGTACCATGTAACGCCGCAATCAGCAAATTATAACATACAGATGTTAGAAGGTGGCTAATCTAACGTCACATTGCATTTCATTGGACTTCGTCATCCATACCCTAGCAGGTTCCCACACCCTACCCATCCATACAGCCAACAGCAAGCTGCTAATGTGCATAATAATATATAATTTAACACTTTTACCTCTGTACAGTTGTCATGAATGGGAAATCTACAGTACAGTAGCTATGGAGACCAAAACAGTTTTTGTGTACCAGGCCGTGAACATGTTTATTTCAGTGATAAATTTGGACTTTTTAACATGGAGGTCTAAAAGGATTGGCTCAGTTTCGGGAACCCTAGTGGTCATTTGAGGAACTGCATGATTTGGAACTTCCACTTTAGACTCATTGCCTCTTGGTTGATCTTAGCGATTCTTCAGGAATTTGTTGTTGGTTCATGCCTCTTCTATGGACCGTAGACCTGTAGAAAATATTCAGAATTCCTACGATTTGAAAAGTCTCTCTCGCCTATCACGGGCAGTTTCACAAATGTGGAAGAAGTTAGAAAGATCCGTAAATGTCAATACGACTTTTTCTCCTAATCTGTTGACATTGAATACGAGTTAACGTTCCCGGATTACATGGAAATATTAACTCTGAACAAAAGTAACTTTCAAACAGAAACGCAAATATTTACAGACCTTTTTTTTTTTTAAAGTCAACCGTCCTGAATATGTTTTTTTCTTTTCAAAGTGTAAATATTTACTTTAACTTTAAGCTGAAGCTGCTTTTTGAGTTGCGGGTTGAGTAACTTGACTAATAAGAGGTGACTAATAGGTTTGATTTCTCGGCTCTGGATATTAATAACTTTTTCAGAGTAAACAAATATGCACGACTGGTATTGTTGGGTCTGATTTTTTGGATCAGGTTTTTTATTACTTAATTTTGGACTAAATCAAAATGGACAAAAATAGAAAATAAATTATATATATATATATATATATATATATATATATATATTTTTTTTTTTTTTTATTGCATGATGATTTTTAATGCAATAAAAAAATATTAAAACAAAACAAACAAAAAAAACAAAATATATATATTTATGTTTTTTGTTTGTATTGTTTTTATAATTTTTTTTTAATTGCATGATAATTTTTTGACAGAACTACTGAAGAAGTCTGTAAAAATGTAAAAATATTCAAATCGATGGATGGAAGAAAGACGATCAAATATGTAACCTGGTGCCGTGTTTTTACACAGGACATCCTCAACGTGGTCGAAACGGCGGTGTGAGACGACACGGGGTGTTCGATTCCGCAAAAAGACACCGAGTCGACAGTGAGCGAGTGAGTGAGTTTATTACAAAACAACCACGGTGCAATTATTCCGCCCACGCCCCGGCTCTGAAGATAAGGCTCCGATAAGCGTCTTCTCTAGAGTGTGTAATAACGGGGACCGTAGAGGAGCACGGTATGGAAATGTCATGCCGGAGGAGGCTGAGTGAAAGAGGCCGTCCTTTCAGCCGTCACTCGCTCCATCCGGTGTCATGTTCTAATTTTCCTGCTTTGTTCCAAGAGCCGAGTCGAAATCAATTCAAATAAACAATAAGGGGAAAAAAAAAAAGAAAAAAAGAAAAGATACGTCGGTGCTGACTCACGGGACTTCCATTGTGTGTGAAGTCCACTGTGACAGGCAGCACGCTGTAGAGATACATGCACACACATACACACATTTACACACACACACACACACACAGCTCAGAGCGGCGTTATTGTGAAGTCCGTGCCGAAGCAGAGAATATGATTCACAGTTAATTATCGAGCGGTGACGCACGCTCGCTTTGTTGAACAGAAGAACTCAGGGGACCTGTTATGTCATTCGGAAAAATGTAAAACAACTGTGACTCACTCGAACCTCGCCGAATTTAGGAGACGATAAATTACACAGGAATTACCAAAGAATTAGGTGCATTTCCTCGGACGTCACCCGCACAGGACTGGCACAACAGCAGGAATTTCTGATATGCTACAAGTTTTTGTGTTGGCATAAGGGAAGTGGAGATAAAGCAAATGAAGCAAAAATGGGCGAAAATTAAAAACATAGGGTCTCCTGGGATACACAAAGAGGGCTGCTGCCTGGACAGGGGGGCCAATCCAGCACAGTGACACTCTCACACTACGGGCTTTTTTTAAACGTCAATCAGCATCAATTAAATAACAGTTCAATTCAATTGCATGAAATTTTATTTGTATACCGCTTTTAACAACCGACACTGTAAAACACCTTTACACAATCAAAAGAATTATTGAAGTCTGTATGAGATGAGAACCTGTATGAATCAAAATGATAAGGCTGTCCCCGATGAGCAAGACAAGGACGACGGCGACAATGTCAAGGAAAAACTCCCAGTGTTATTACGTGTGTTATAAAACATTATTGAATTCAGAATTGATGTGTCTCCAGTGTCAGAAACAGAAACGGAACTTGTAAGTGGGTGTGTCCTAAAACCATTACTCCTTATTCCTTGCCAGGACTCCAAACAGAGCTCAAATGCTAATAGTCAGAGCGTTAGCAAGATCATGGACATGTCATGGCGTCGACTGCGTGACTGCGTGAAAGCAGAGTTATGACGATATAAACGTTTACAAATTCTGATTGGCGTCAGGAGCGCCTTCGCTGATATTTCCCATTTCACATGTTTCCTAGGAGGCACGTGACGCCACGCACATTTTAGAACTGCTTGCTTACGATCCCTTGTGAGCGGGGTAACAAACTTGGAGGACAGCGCTATCCGCTCCTTCCTCTTGCATGAGCTCACAGATGCCTGTGATTGGCTTAGAGCCGTGACTGATGCGAGATCCCGTTCCTCTCCTCTGAGAGAGAGAGCTCGGCCAATCAGCTTTTGTCTGATTGGCCGAGTTTTGGCCAATCAAGTTTTGTCTTAAAACGACTCCAGCGCGTTAAAATTCACTTATACCACTTTAGTGAACAAAATATGAACAAATCCTAGTAAAAATATTCCGTTTAGATTTGCTAAATAATATCTATAGGTGCAGGTGTTTGTTTACATTGAGCAAGTAGCGCATTAGTAGCTTATTTGAAAGTAGATTATAAAATCCGTTCACAGATAACTGTTTATAACGTCGCTTTTACTCAACATTTAGATCTCACTTATGGTGCAGGTTAAACATGAGGCTGATATCTAAAGTACTGCAAATGTTTATTCAATTTTGTCCAGCGGTCGATTTAAGACGCGCCCATGGCGCATGCGCAGTACGCTGTCAAACCTTGCGGTGGCACATAACTGTTTACGTATATACTGTAGATGCTCCACTTCAGTTACGTCACATGACCGCTTGAACACTTCAACTTTAACAACTCGCGGCTGCAGTCACGTCCAAATCAGCGCCGCGTAACCGGAGTGTGTGGCATTAGTCAGTATTAGTCAGCTGTCCTTAATTCCCCATGGTAGCCTCAGAGAAAACAGTGATGCATGCTGGGACGGCGGAGGAGCCCGAGGGCCTGATTGAGCATGCGGAGGCTGCGCAAGGAGTTTTAGTATGCAAATAAACACTCTAGAATGCGGCTTTAAAGGACCTCATCAACAACGTCCTTGGAGAGAAGAAAGAAGAAAAAAAAGAGCAGTCAGACGTCTCGATGAAAGAGAGAGAAAAAGAAAAGAAAAGATTAATAGCGAGTGAATAAGAAAAAAATCTTCCTGCTGTGTGGAGACAAGACGAATAGTGCGACGATAGAAATCTGCTTTAGTTTCCTCAGGTCAGTTTGTGTATTTGTTTGTTTGAATACACTACCACTATCACGCACTTCGGGAATTCTTTTATAGGAAGTGTTTTATTCCTGGATTGCTAAAGACTCGTACAGGGAAGGTTAAAAACCGGGCACGAAATAGACCTGGAGGAAACGTTTTAAAATATAAAAAATAATAATAAAACAAAAGATGAAATAAATAAGAAGGATGTGGATTATTATTAAATGAAATTATACTAGTAATTAACACTTTTAAAATGTAAAAAATTATTTACCAATTTACAAAATATGGTCCTAGAAAGCTATTAAAAAAATGTAATTAGTTTTTTAGTTTATTTATTAATAATTCTTTATTTCAATTTTGTAAGGGAATATTATTTCATTTATATGAACTTATTCATGTTAAATTAATTTTTCGTTCTTTTATAGTTTAAACATTCACATCTCTAGTTTATGTGTACAAACAAAAAACATGAGAACAAAATTCTGCTTTTTTTTTTTTTTTTTTACTAATACTTTAATATTAATACTTCTGTATTGTCCGGGTTTTAAACAAGCCAATTAGATTTTGTGACCTCATATAAAAAGACCACCCCCCTGGTTTGTGACTCATCTCTGCTATTCTCTGAAGGGGTGTGGCTCAGCAGTAGCTCATTTACATAAACTAGAATATTCATTCATTATTAAAATAAACAAATAAATGATCTTGGATGTAATTTAAGTGGAGCATGAACACAAACACAAACACACAGAAATCTGTGTTAACTTTTTATAGAAAGAGACAAATGTTGGTCTACTTTAAAAATGACTTTGTATGGAAATGTATATATAAAAAATTTAAAAAATCACATGAACACATACATTTGGTCCCTGAGTGGCGCGGCGAGAACTAATTCACACTATCATCCAGTTCGCATCCCAGGTGATGCTGTAGCCTCTGACAGCCAGGGGCCTGGAGAGGCCTGATTGGTCGAGCTCTCTCAGAGAGGTGGGATGGGCGGGACTCTGCATTATTACATCAATCGCAACTCCAAACCAATCACGAGCTTCTGTTAGTTCATGCAAGCGTTACAGGAAACGGACAGCGCTATCCTCCGAGTGTGTTACGCCGCTCCCGGCGGGGTGTGAGCGAGCAGTTCGAAAAGATTCAGTTGGATGGCGTCATGTGGCTCGGGGGATAGTCTTCAGCCCTCCCTGACTGGTGGTTGTGGCCCTAATGACGGGTAAAAATAATTACTTACGACTAAATTAGGAAATTAGGAGATTTTTTTTTTATCAAATAAAAAAAAGCATAGACACACAAGAAAGAAAGAAGGAAAGAAAGAAAGACAGAAAGAAAGCAAGAAAGAAAGTTCCACTCTACACCACGCCCATTATGGGATTTGATATAAATACAGATATATGGCTAAATATTTGGATGTAACAGTTTATGAAACAATATCCATGGGATGTGTGTGAAATATTGCGAAATAATCAACACAATTAGGTTCCACGTGGTTCTCCATGAGCACGCTATACATTACACACACTCTCCTACACACACGGCATACACAGTGGGAGGCGGCTGCAACGACTGGCCATTGATTAGAGGGTGCGTCAATGAAGTGCGAAATTAGCTTGTAATGTTGTGACAAAAGGTCTTCTCCTTCCCTCACTCCTCTCATCCTTCTGCGTTCCCTCCCTGTCCCTTCCCTCTATAGAGACCTTCCGGGCCGGTTTGCTCGTCTGTTCGCTGCTCGGTGTCTCGAGCGGCTCTGGAGTGAGTCAGCTTGTGCATGCGGAGAATAAATCATGTTTTCTGTCCCATTTCGCCAGGCTGGTGAGTCCGTTTCCCAGACGGATGATCTGTACACTCTGACAAGTCCCCTGGCAGCGCATACCAAAACACACACACATGAGCGCGCACACATAGATGCACACAGACACACAACAAATTAGAGAGTGTGTACAGAGAGAGAGAGAGAGAGAGAGAGAGAGAGAGAGAGAGAGAGAAAGAAAGAGACACTAGAGATTTGCAAACACGAACACACAGAAACAGCTTCAAATTAATGGCCGAATGTGTGGACCGACGCACGCTGCATACTCGCAGCCACATACATGCATCACACACACTAACGGAGGGGGTGATTGGGGGGTGGGAGGCGTAGTGACAGGAACAGTTGCAGGACACTTCCTTTCAACAGAGGGCTAAAAATAGCCGGTGCAGATAAGTGAAGGAGGAGAAGAAGAGGAGCATGGCTTCATCTGTTCTTCCTTTATGACCTGACATTACTGTGGAGGAGAGGAGAGAATGGAAGAGACAAAAAAAAAAGAGAACAATGAAGATGAGAAAGAGATGAGATGAGAAGGGAAAAGAAAGAGGATGAAAAAAGAGAGGAGAAGTGAGGAGAAGAGAAGAGAAGATGGGATCAGAGATGAGATGAGATGAAAAAATAGAACAGAAGAGAACAGGGGAGAAGAGATGAGAGGAGAGAGAAATAGAAGAAATGAGATAAAAGTAAAAGAGAAGAGAAGAGAAGAGAAGAGAAGAGAAGAGGGCAGAAGAGAAGAAAGAGGGGAGGGGAGGGGAAGGGAGGGGAGAGAGGAGGAAAAGGGAAAAGGGGGAGAAGAGAATAGATGAGATGAGATGAGAGTAGAGGAGAAAAGAAGAGAGAAGACAGAAGAGAAGAGATGGGAAAATAAGTGGGGAGAGGAGAAGAGAAGAGGGGAGATGAGATGAGGTGAGAAGAGAAGAAGGGAGAGGAGATGAGATAAAACTAGAAGAGAAGAGATACACATAAAAGGCAGAAAAGAAGAGGGGAGAACAGAAGAGAAGAGGGGAGAGGAGAGGAGAAGAAAAGGGGGAGAAGAGAATAGATGAGATGAGAGGATATGAAAGTAGAGGAGCAAAGAAGAGAGAAGACTGAAGAGCAGAGATGAGAAAAGAAGTAGGGAGAGGAGAATAGAAGAGAGGAAAAGAAATGAGAGGAGAAGAGAAGAGAACAGAAGTGAAGAGCAGAGAAGAGAGGAGAGGAGAAAAGAAGAAAGAAAAAAGAAGAGAAGGGATAAGAAGAGAAGAGAGGAGCAGAGAAGAAAGAAAAAAGAGAAGAGAAGAGATGAGAAAAGAAGGGTAGAAGAGAAGATTGTGCTTGGTATCAGTATAAACCACGAGAGCAGCAGTTTGACACAACATTATTGTGCCAAAAATTGTGTCACAGAGAGAGAGAGAGAGAGAGAGAGAGATGGTGTGTGTGTGTGTGTGCGCGCGGGTGTGTGAGACTCTGTCAGAAACAGCCACCTCGTCCTACAGCACATCATTTCTCCCTGAGCTCTACCTGAACACAGCTGGCCCCGCTCCATCGCGCCAGATTGAATTTTTTTGCAAAGGGGGACGATGCAATTACACCTGCTGCGGCCTGCTACGCGGGATAAAAGCGCTCCCTCTCCGTCCTCCTCTCCTCCGCCACCCGAGTGGAGACCGGCGCTGTTGTGTCGAGGACAATGTTCAGTCCACAAAAGAGGATTATAAAGAAAAGTCGCTCTCTCACTTTCACTCCGCCGGCTGGACTCGACAGGACACAGCGCAGGAAGTGCAGGACGCGCGGGTCACGCGTGAAGGTGTGCACCTGCGCTCCATTTACAAGGGATCTACTTCCAAGCGGTGTGAGGAGTTCTTTAAAACAAATCATATGGTAAATCAACGGCCGACACCAGATTTTTTTTTTTTTTTTAACTCCCTTTATTTCTCTATATAATCCCCTGCTACACTGATGCACTTATCTTAGTGCTTTACTCGTGCCTGGATAGCATCAAGGTAGAAACCTTTTTCAGTTCGCCATGATCTGCATCAAGTCTGAAACCCTGGCCTCCCAGGAACTCCTCTAATGAACCAAACATGCGGAAATGGCTTGGTGGGAGGTCAAGACTCTAAGGATGACGTGGCAATAACTCCCAGCCGAGTTGTGTAATGTGTGCAGAAGCGTCTCTTACGCATGTTTTCAAGAACAAGGCCTTTCACCTTTTGCAAAATGTTCACAACACCTCTCGGCAGGAGACATCCGGCCTTCTTTAAACCTGTTCAAAGACTCAACAAAGGCTCAGAGTCTCATCAGCGCACTGTGCTCAAAGTCTTCTGTAAATGTCAAACAGTTTCTCTACTGTGCCCGGTTTGACTTGAACAATCCTTGTTGTATCTTTATGCATCGTGACTAAGAATTTAAATGTTTTTCATTCTATAAAGGATATCATGAACATAAACGTTAAATATCGATAAATGTTTCCACTCCGCTTCTTAATCAAGCTGAAGCTACCAGCAGCGTGAGGTTCGATCTGTCAGGTGTCACTCCAAGGATTTCTTTTTTTTTTTTTTTTAACTAAGCTATAAACAGGAAGCACCTTAACCCCAGGATAAAGAGTTATTTTTTTCTGAAATTCACACACACACACACAAAGGTTTCGGGCACTTTCGCTGCTTCTGTATGAAATGCCTGTGTGTCATTATTTACACACACTAGAAAGTCACTGTCATGGCTTTAACTGTCCTTTCCCTCCCCCAAAAAAAGAAGATTTATTCTAGCCTTCCTGTCGTAAGCTGGCTGGTTTGCAGGTTGATCGATACCGGGCACGACGGAAAGAAAGGCTTTTACCGGAGCGTGACACTAAATCTAATCAGACGCGCTCCAAGGTTGGCACATGAGCGGCTGAACTGGCAGATCTGAGCGGGAGATACGGGAGCGTGGGTCAGCGCAGATACTCCATCTCCAGCCAACACACCCAAACAATGCCTTTTTCTTCAGCTTTCTGCCCCGTCTGAGACAATTCAGGCTTCGTGTCTCACTTACAAACAGCGGAGTTTGGAGGGAAGTGACAGGAGGAAAGATGGAAAGAACAAATCACTCAATTCTGGAAAATTAGTCCACAACATGTGGGTTTGTGTGTGTGTGTGTGTGTGTGTGTGTGTGTGTGTGTGTGTGTGTGTGTGTGTGTGTGTGTGTGTGTTGGGGAGGGGAGGTTATTTACATGCCTTTCACATGATCTAAAAAATAATAATAAAAAAAATAAAAAAAACATTGTTAAAAAGAACAAAAACAAAAAAAACACACATGCATCCAAAACCATCATTACACACTCATGTGAGTTCCTTATTTCTTTTTTTGGGGTAAAACTCGAACAAAGACGAATCGCCCACCCACACAACAGATCGTAAAGATTCGGGAGAATCTTCCAGCTCCTGCTTACTGCTGATTGCATTAGGCATCTGAGACGATACGCTGGGTCGCTAAGAGAAGCGTGCTTATTTTAAACCTCCGTTGCCTCACGAGATTCAAGATAAAGCTAATTTATCAGAGCAGAGAGCACAGGCAGGCTTGATGAAGTTTCAATGCTTATTACTTGTCTTGAACTAAAAGCAGTATTTTTACAAAATAAGCTCCTTTATCACGCAGTCTGCTAACGTATCGAACCAAGAGATATGCTGATATACTGAGACACTGTTGTTATACCACCATATAATATGTACAGACATGCTTATTGTATCGCTACGCCTCAATTTACCACGTATCAAGACAATATCTTTCATATTGTTACAAGTAAATATACACAGTATCGGTAAATATATCTTATCGCTACACATCAATATGTTACGTATCGATATATGTATTGATTCGCTACACCTCGATATGGTGTGTATTGCGATATGTATTGTATCATTGCACCTTGCAGGACATGCATAGTACTTCTACACCACAATAGATTACATATCAAGATATATATCGTATCGTTACAGGCAGATACAGGTAGTCTCCGACTTACGAACGAGTTCTGTTCCAGGAGCACGTTCATAACTCAGATTTGTTCTTAAGTCTGACAAATTGGGCGTATACGCCTTTGACACGAATATCCAATGTAAAGCATACCAATCCACTTGACTAAATCTCTGTCACCTTTCCGCACACGGCCAGCATGTGGCCAAAAAACCGTAACCGCGCCTAAGGAAATGAATCTCACACCTCTCCGCCTTAAATCGAGTGGGGAATCCCAGACGCCATTTTGTCTTAGAGCTGTTTTCCACTGTATTGGACTGTGACTTGGTGAGGATTTTCCGAAGTAAATATGAACTTGAGTAACATCCAATTGTTTATCCATAGGGTTTAATATGATGTTGGCCCCGCCCCCTTTGCAGCTACAACAGCTTCAACTCTTCTGGAAAGGCTTTCCACAAGATTTAGGAGTGAGTTTATAGGAATGTTTGACCACTCTTCCAGAAGTATGATTTAAAGTAAATATATCCAGTATCGGGTTATATATAACTATGTACAGTTGTGGCCAAAAGTTTTGAGAATTAGATAAATATTGGAAATTGGAAAAGTTGATGCTTATGTTTTTATAATAGCAATTTGCATATACTCCAGAATGTTATAAAGAGTGATCAGATGAATTGCATAGTCCTTCTTTGCCATGAAAATTAACTTAATCCCGAAAAAAAAACTTTCCACTGCATTTCATTGCTGTCATTAAATCATTGTTCTTTCATTGTTAACCATGGTGACAAAGAAACACGTGCAAAGAAACACGTGCAGCCATCATTGCATTGCATAAAAATGGCTTCACAGGCGAGGATATTGTGGCTACTAAGATTGCACCTAAATCAACAATTTATAGGATCATCAAGAACTTCAAGGAAAGAGGGTCAATTCTTGTTAAGAAGCCTTCAGGGCGTCCAAGAAAGTCCAGCAAGCGCCAGGATCGTCTCCTAAAGAGGATTCAGCTGCGGGATCGGAGAGCCACCAGTGCAGAGCTGCTCAGGAATGGCAGCAGTCAGGTGTGAGCGCATCTGCATGCACAGTGAGGCCAAGACTTTTGGAAGATGGCCTGGTGTCAAGAAGGGCAGCAAAGAAGCCACTTCTCTCCAAAAAAAACATCAGGGACAGACTGATCTTCCGCAAAAAGTATGGCGAATGGACTGCTGAGGACTGGGGCAAAGTCATATTCTCGCATGAAGCCTCTTTCCGATTGTTTGGGGCATCTGGAAAAAGGCTTGTCCGGAGAAGAAAAGGTGACGCTACCATCAGTCCTGTGTCGTGCCAACAGTAAATCATCCTGAGACCATTCATGTGTGGGGTTACTTCTCATCCAAGGGAGTGGGCTCACTCACAATTTTGCCCAAAAACACAGCCATGAATAAAGAATGGTACCAAAACACCCTCCAACAGCAACTTCTTCCAACAATCCAACAGCAGTTTGGTGAAGAACAATGCATTTTCCAGCATGATGGAGCACCGTGCCATAAGGCAAAAGTGATAACTAAGTGGCTCGGGGACCAAAACGTTGAAATTTTGGGTCCATGGCCTGGAGACTCCACAGATCTTAATATCCCATTGAGAACTTGTGGTCAATCCTCAAGTGGCGGGTGGACAAACAAAAACCCACTAATTCTGACAAACTCCAAGAAGTGATTATGAAAGAATGGGTTGCTATCAGTCAGGATTTGGCCCAGAAGTTGATTGAGAGCAGCCCAGTCGAATTGCAGAGGTCCTGAAAAAGAAGGCCCAACACTGCAAATACTGACTCTTTGCATAAATGTCATGTAATTGTCGATAAAAGCCTTTGAAACGTACGAAGTGATCGTAATTATATTTCAGTCCATCACAGAAACAACTGAAACAAAGATCTAAAAGCAGTTTAGCAGCAAACTTTGTGAAAACTAATATTTGTGTCATTCTCAAAACTTTTGGCCACGACTGTATAGTATAAATATACTGTTTCCAGGTATGTACAGCACCACTACATCTCCATATACTATGTTTTAAGATTTGCATTGTATCGTTACAAGTAAATATACTCAGTATCAGGATATGCATCGTATCGCTACACCTCAATATACTACATACTGAGATATGTTTCATATCACTATATCGAGATCACCACATACTGTTTACTACACATTGGGAAATGTATTGTATAACTGCGCCTTAATATACACTAGCGCTCAAATGTTTGGGATCACATGCAAATGTCTTTATTTTTGTTTACTGATTTATTTTCTACATTCTACTGTAGAAACAATACTGGGGATTTCAAAACTATGAAACAACACATATTAGGTAATTAAGTAACACAACAACAACAGTCAGTTGTTACTTTAAGACACAGACATAAGCCTTTCTAGAAGAGTTCCTGCAAGAACAGGATTGTCGAGTGCATTTGCAAACCCCATCAAGTACAATGATGAAACTGGCTCTCATGAAGACCTTCCCAGTAAAGCAAGACCAAAACTTACCTCTGCTGTAAGTTTTGCAGGAGTGTGTATATATACATACGGATATAAAATGTGAATATCGTATGACTCAATATCCTACATGTCAAGATATGTATAAACCTCCATACTCTACGTATTGAGATATGTAACATATTGCCACGCCTCTATACTCTACGTATCGCTATATTTTATGTATCGTACCACTACATCTCCATTCTTTACGTATCACAATATGTATCATATCGCTACACCTCCATACTTTACGGGTCACTATAAGTATCATATCGCTACACCTCCATACTCTACATATCGCTATACTGCATGTATCGTACCACTACACCTCCATTCTTTATGGATCGCTATATGTATCGTATCGCTACACCTCCATACTCTACGTATCATCTGAAAGACGGAGCTGTGTTAATGGCCTTCACTGAATTTCAGACACTCAGAGGAGTGTTTGTTTCAATATGTCCACATGTCATCCCATCTCAGGCAAGCTGTCTCCTTTAATATCTCACCTCAGCTTCACTTGTCAGCTGGGATTTCCTGTTAGGACGGCTCTGTTTGACCCAAATACTGACAACCGCGAGCCTTTCTGACAAGTGCTTGGCAAGAGGAGCCACCCACTCTAACACCACGGCGCTGTTGAGTTAAAAAAACAAAAAAATGCTGTTAATAATCATAATTACACTCCAGTGTGTATTATTGACCGGTTGCAAAATGCAACAAGAGGAAAAGAAACAAGACAGAATACCTGCAGCACGGAATATCTAACAAAACCCCTCCATTACACACGGCTAATGTAAAACAACAGCGAGCGCGTCGTCAAGGCCAGCTGCAGCCACGCTTCCCATTAATCAGCGCGCGGCACCGCGAGCCGCCAACACGCACGGCAAACAAATTATCTCAAAGAGATGCCTGCCTTTCCTAATGGCAATTAATTACATCTATTCCATTTGTCATTCAGCGAGGCCAAGAACACTCATCCGGGTGGTGCTGTGTACGCAAAAGGAGCGAGAGCGTTCCCTAACTGACGATCAATTTTGCGCTGTCAGACGCATCTGCATCACCGTCATCACGTGTCACGGTGAAGAACGAGGACGTGTCGTACAGGACCGACGATCTTCCCAGGCTCGTGTTATAAAGTCTCCAGATTTTGAGACGCTTTAAAATGAGACTGACGTGATAAATCGCACATGCAGTTAGAGATACTGAAGAAAAAAGAAAAAAAAAAACATTACATTATGCAAAGTAGGTCTTGCACACGCTTTGATGTTGAGTCCGGTTTAGAAAAATCTTTTCCCCGTGGAGATCTTGCAATCTACAATTATTTAACAATTATTTTGTTGTGTGAATTTTTTTTCGATATGTCTTTAGATTTGTAAAACAGTGTAATTTTTTTTTTTTAAGTTCTAAGATTATTTTTATTTTTAAAAATAAAAACACATTGCACATCACAGAAACTCTGCGACATCGCCTGTATGCTCCTGACCATTTTTGGGCTCCAAAAGGCCAGCGTTCACATGTGAAGCAGGAAGTCCGATCACGGCTCCAGCGTACTAAGAAAGCTTTCTACCTTGATGATATCAAAGTGCAAGCAAAAGTCCCGGTTTGACTTGAACACCCCACGTCCATTTCCCATTTTACAAAGTGAACCAAATTGCAGAATAAAAAAAATGCAAATGTTTGTCTTTGTGATTAGAATCCACTGTGTCCAATCAGCAACGAGCGCATCCATAAGGACCGCCCTTAAAAAAATTTCTCGTCACCCACACCAAAATAAAACCCAGATCCGAAGTTTATGAATGTGTGGCGTTCTTGGTGTGCGCTATCGTGGAAAAAGAAAAATAAAGAAACAAAAACAAAAGTGAAATGAAGATGAGAGCAGCGAGGAAGGCGAGAAAGAGCGAGTAAAGCGGCTCTGTAGGAGGTTAACACCATTCTCTCTTGTGTACATGAATCACCCTCCGAGTGTAAGTTTGTGACAGAAAACGAACACACACCATGCTGTGCACACACACCAACACTTCACACCTGTACACCAGCCTGAGAGTCATTACTCCTTGTGCGCTTGTGTGTGTGTGTGTGTGTGTGTGTGTGTGTGTGTGTGTGTGTGTGTGTGTGTGTGTGCGCGCGCGTGTGTGGCTCGCCCTGCGTGACATTCCAGCCAAGACTATTATTGCAGATTAATTTTCTCGCTCACAACAAAGCAAGGGAACTTTACAAGCAGAACGCAGGGTGGTTAAGTTTAGTGTCTCGGAGTCGGTCAGAGCCAAGGGCAGCTGTAAAAAAAATATTACATTTTAAGGATGACTTCATTCGAAATTTAAAGCTGGAAAGATTTAGTGTAGGTCTAAATTTAAACAGAACGCCCTCTCATTATTTAACTCCCATTAGTATTATTATTAGTAGTAGCAGTCGTGTCATCCGTTTCTTAGGACTCAAGGACTGTTTACGCGCAGTTTCCCACCCTCCACGTCTCGGTGGGGGCTCTTACCAGAAAAACAACGTGTTACTTGACCATCGTTGTTACTTGTGATAAGAAAGGAACATGTGTGAGTTGTGCTATACTAAATATAAATGATATTACTATAGATCTTCCTGCTATAAAGCTACGTTTTGGCCCGAGGGTATGAAAACTTTTGCACTCATCAGTCATCAGTGGAGAAGAAGCACCTCGCTGAGAGGAAGGAAGTGTGAGCGCTGGGTTATGAGGCATCGATGGCTCAAAAATCACCCTGATCAGTGAAGAAGAAAAAGAGGAAGAAAAAGTGAAGAAGAAGAAGAAGAAGAAGAAGAAGAAGAAGAAGCGCAATAGCAACAACAACAACCTCATCAGGAACAACAACAATATCAACAACAACAACACGCACAACAGCAGCAGCAGCAACAACAGAGTAACAACAACAGAAACAACAACAGCAGCAAGAGCAGAAACAACAGAACCAACAGCAACGACAGCAGCAACAACAGTAACTAGAACAGAATAAACAATGTGGTTTATGTCTAAATATTTTTATAAAATTAAAAAATTCTCATTTTAAATGCTTATATTTTAACATTTAAACATCATTTTAAAAACCCAAAAGAGTGCAGACCTCGGTGTGACACAGCCTCTAATAAAACCGTCCTTTGCTAATTTTATTCGTCTCAAACAAACATAAAAAACCTTTTAAAGTTTTTTTCTCTACCAGGTCCAGATAAAAATAAATAAATAAATAAATAAATAAAACCACCCACTCAGGCATTCCGAGCATGGCGGCGAAGTGAGAGAGAGAGAGAAAAGTCTATTTCGGCCATCATCAATCTTTTGATTACTTACACGCCAGCTCCCACGCGGCGGCTCCGAGACGCCACAGTCGGTTAATAATTCTATCCATTTTCAAAGGAGGACTCCGTCATTTATTAGGTTCCATATCTATCTCATCAGCTGTCTAATAACGCCGCTGATCATTGGCTAATGCCTGGGCCGCGCTCCAGGCCTGCTAACACGCACGGCTACAGCATTCGCTTTATTTATTGCACTGTAGACCCTGGACGTCGCTAATGAGACCTGCGCGGAGTTTGGTAGAGGTCACGCAGGACACGCTGAAAGCCGATGAAGACCAACATGGCTTCGTGAGGTTAGGGATGGACATGCTTCTGGCCAGACTGAGGGGGCGGAGTTATACAGCTTCACGCGTCAACACTGTTCTCAACTGGATGTTATTTTCTTACAGCAGCTTTGGACGTAGTTCTGGAACCAGGAGGTTACAGGTTCTGCGTGGACTTTTCCTAACGATACTCTTTCACAAACTCTTCCTCAATCACGCCACGACCAGCTGTTGATTTTTTTGTAACGGAACAACACAGAGTGTGTTCTTCCTTCTGTATCTCACTCCCTCTCACTCTGACCAATAATTTAAAGGTGTGCATTGCGTCCTTTGGGGTTTTTTAGTGACCGAGCTCGGTCCATATTTACCTGTCCATCACGTCCAGTGATGCCTGCGCGCGCAGCGATAAGGGAAGTTGCTGTTTAAACAAATCCGCACGCAGCCTGTGCATATTAATTTCAGTCGGACGGAACGAGTCTGATTAAATAAACCAGCAGGGCAGATTCACGCTAAAGCAATAAATTCCAGTCACTTATCCTCTAAAAAGCATTCAAGCTTCTAGACGTCCCTCATCCGAATCTGTTCTACCGTCTCGACAATTGTCTGTGGCACAAGTACTAAAACTCTCGCACGGATTTAGTTCAATTTAAAATTCTGTATTTCTAATTATTATTTACATAATAAGAGATATTTTTAATAAAATAAAATAAAAAACGGAGGGGGGGAAAAAGCACCAGAAAATGAACAACTCAAAAAACATTAGCATGCTAAATGGTCTATTGCTCTTTAAAAAAAAAAAAAAAAAAAAAAAAAAAGCTCCAGGTCTGCAAGGTTGTGAGAATCGCTCTAATCGACTCACAATTTCATTATTGTCTATAGATTTTACTGGAATTTAAGTTAGACATGTTATAAGGATTTGATGCTTGCAATTGTTATCCTGTTCAAGCATTCATCTCCTCCCATTAGGCTATATTTCTCTGTCTCTTCTTATACGTCCCAGTCGCTTTAATGCCTAAGTAATGTTTGTAGAGAATCAGTTTAATATCATGACCTAATAACCGTTAAATACACTTTAAGGTAAGAGGAGAGAGCAGCTGCCTGCCAAAACACACATTCAGAACCAGACGCAGAAATACTTTCAGCAAGAAAACACATTTGATAATAAGAACTCTTCATAATAAATAATACTTTGAAACCAAAAGTCTGATGTGTGTATAAACATAAATAGCATTAAAACAATAAAAAAAGAAATACAGTAATTTGATAATGTTATGTCATCTCAAACAACACAATGTCTACTTAGCAATCGCTTCTTAATCGTTCCGAATCACCTTTGAACCGACCTGTGTCCTTTTATTTGCAAAGCTAAGTAGCTCCTAACACAAGGGCTGAGTCCCAAATCCCTCTCCAACCCCTTGACTGTACAGCCTACTTAGTACACTAGCTTTCCATCTAACACTATGTGGAATTCAACCCAGAGGTTTAGGGAAACTAACGGAGCTGATATTCTAAAGCGGAATAAGTGGAAATATTAAGATGAACTTATCACCTTATTTACAGGACTGTCCACCACCTCCATGGTTTATTCTCTTTCTTTGGCTACATAGTACCGGTAAGAATCAAAATCTACTTTCAGCCCTGTCGTCAGCTCTGCCAGTCGTGGAAGGATATGCATTGGGGGAGCAAAATAACTGGTTCAATAAACAAACAGACAGACTCTGTCTCTCACTCACTCACTCTCTATATGCCGCTTTATTCTGTATACAGTGTCATGAAGGGCCTGGAGTCTATCCCACGAGACTTAGGGCACAAGACGAGGTACACCATGGACAGGGTGCCATTTTTACGCGCAATTTGGGAATGCCAATTAGCCTAATCTGCATGTCTTTGGACTGTGGGAGGAAACCAGAGTACCAGGAGGAAACCCACCAAGGACAGGGAAATCATGCAAACTCCATGCACACAGAGACGGGAATCGAACCCAGACCCTGGAGGTGCTAGGCGACAGTGCTAACCACGAAGCCACAAGGCACAATATTATACAAAATAATATCCAAGTAAAGTTAAACTAAACTGAATTTAATTATTCTCCATACATCGTTATGCTCCATACTCATAAAAAAAAATTTTGTTTTTAAGGCACGAGCGAATCGCATTTAGCCATCCTCATTTACACGCTAATGTAAACAAATGATTCTTGTATTTCTGTGATGTTGTGACTGAGTGACGTAATGTGGGTGTGCACAAAAAAATAAATAAATCAGCCAGACATCAGACAATTAACCTTACAAAGGCCTTGTGGTTTTTTTTTAAATAATAATAATAATAATAATAATAATAATAATAATAATCATTTGTTTATTGATTTCGTTGGGAAATAAAAAAAAAATGAATGAATAAATAATCCACAACCTAATGCAGAAGTCTTAAACAAATGCCACGTGATGATTAAGCGAGAATATTATAATCCAGACGCTGTGTTGAACAACTCTCCCTGGAAGACCCCGAGTCCCCAGGCTGACGTTC
Organism: Clarias macrocephalus; assembly: GCA_011419295.1. Lineage (NCBI taxonomy): Eukaryota > Metazoa > Chordata > Actinopteri > Siluriformes > Clariidae > Clarias > Clarias macrocephalus. Next base: position 25,475 of record JAAGKR010003745.1, read on the forward strand.
GGTTCTTCTTTGTTCCCTCTGCGACGGTTACACAAAAGCAAACCGCTGCTGGTTTTTCACGTGAGGTAAACCCAACCTGTGGTGCATTCATGAAGAACATGAGACTCATTATTCATTCTGTTTCGGTGATTAATGCTTTGTTCTGTGAAAATTTCGAACCCAAGCACTGCGTCCATGCGATCGTCCATGGGAGCTGCAGAGCCATTAACATACGGCGTAATGTAGTTAAGGTTCATACCATACGTCATGCTCAAGGCTCAGCAAAGCAAACGCTCTGGATTCAGTGCTAGTAATATTCCCCGGCTTTGTCTCATTTGCATTGTGTTATTCCCGCGTTTTCTTATCAGCTCGGTCGTAGATATAAAACCTCATTTATCCCGTATTATTAACATTTTTTTTTCTATACCATTTCCTGTCAGGTCACTCTGCATGTCCACGTCATCATACATGCACACAGATCAACGTGCCTCGAGATAAAAAAAATAATAAGAATAAATCAACCCTGGTACGCATGAGTGAGATGTGTGCATGAGAATTGGCAGCACATGATATGAAATTATAAAGAATCTTAAATTAAACCAGTTGGAAATGTATTGACAGGACTATAGGACTATTCACGGAGCGATATATCCAAGACGCCATTGTCTTACACATACGGTTTCCGCAATAATTATTGTCACCCAAATTGTAAATGTTCCTTTGTGGGAGAAAAAAAAAATCTTGAGTGTTTTTTTTTTTACTCTGAATAAAATAATTTCAATTAAAGGTTGGATTTATTTCTGTCATTATATTTTTCCCAAACAAAACGATGGATTTTTCCTAACTAATCTTTATTAGGGATGCCAATAATTATGGCAGCACTGTATATCATCATAGTTTCTATTTTCGTTTTGAATTTGGCTTGATGTTACCTAATATTACCGTAGATAGCAAAAATAAATAAATAAATAAAATAAAACATTTCTATTCCTGCTCTGTAGATATGTAAACCCTGTCTTTGACACAATCTGGCAACCTTGAAAGCAGGAAAGTACATGCAGGTGATTTCCAACAGGCTGCTGCGTAACCCGATTCTGAACGCGACAAACTTTCCCCGTGTACGTCTTTATAAACGGCGTAACTTTTAGAACTTAAATATCTGACTCTGAAACGTTCTGTACTCCTGCATAGACAAGAGAACAAAGATAACTCGAGATTGAGACACTAAAATTAAAGCCCTCTGCACGGTCGCTTTGTTGAACAAACATGACTCATTCATTAATATTCACAAGCGCTTTTTATTCTGGAAAAAAAAAAAAAAAGCGAACGCTAACGTTGGCGCAGCGGGACACGAGGCAATTAGAAACGTTGGCGCCGATGCCTCGGGGTTTGTTCGTGATAAGCAGAGATCGCTAACCTCGTTGACGTCTATTCCGCGCTCTGTCATGTAGTCGCAGTCGTTCACCTGCCCTCCGTCCTCAAAGTCCATGGTCAGGACGCGCTTGGTTGAAAGGTCCCAGTGGATCTTTGGTACCTGAAGCAAAACAAAACAAAACAAAACAAAACAAACAAAAAAAACATTGACACAAGGAACCGTGGGAAACATCACTAATTCACTAAGCGGCAGGACTCAAACATACACTGCTGATCTCTGTCATATTTCCTGCCTCTCAGCAAGAAATTTGACTGGCAGAATAATTAACTGATTGTTTTTTTTTTTTAATCGACTGTTTAAATAATCTTGCATTTATTGTGATGCTGAAAGTCTGAGAGATAAAACGATGGGATGAGGATAACAGAGATGATGGTGACGATGAGGATGAGGATGACGATGAAAGGTTGCATTTGGATTCAGGCGTGATCCTGAGTGAGGAGCTTAGGCGTGGAAGGTAAACAGATGAGAATCGTTGTTTAGAATTCAGACAAGATAAGAAAAATATGGTTGTACATTCAAAATAATTCTTAGATTATTGAGTAATATCTGAGATACAATTTAAGCATGTGGTTAAAAGTAATTCTAGATTTGACTTCCAAGATTTTTTGACTTTATTTAGAAAGTGCTTTGCATACTTTCTTCTACATTTTCCAGGACTAACTTGAGCTCCACCATGGCTGAAGCAAAGCAGAGCACATTTTTTATTATACAAGGGTATTCAAGTCAAACTGGGACTTATCATCTCAGGAGCAGAAGAAGAGATCTGAGAACATCCTGGTAAGTGTCACGTGTCTCCCGTATATTGTTGCTAACGTGTCGGGAAAAACAAATTACGCGTTATTCAGAACTGGACGCAATTATGTTAGTGCAAGTACGGGACATGAAATGATGATCCCGGAAGGAGTGACTCGGAGCTTACTGCAGTCGTTCCTTTAAATATTCTGTAAGTGGAAAGCCTAATGCTAAAAATTCTACTTGCGAAAGACACAATCATTCACCGATTCACTCACACACATCCAGGCCATTTCCACATGTTTGGGCCATTAAAGGAGTTCCTGGGAGGCCAGCGTTTCGGACATGAAGCAGGACGTCCGATCATTGGCTTCATTGACGTACTGAGTAAATTTTCTACGTTGATGGTGTCCAAGCACTAGTGACACGCTCGGATAAGTGCATTAGTGTAACTGGGGATTATATAGAGAAATAATAGGAATTTGGACTTACAGTATAACCTTTTGATATTTTTTGTTCTTTGTTATCAAGTATTTGTTCTTATATGACGTGTATGATGTTAATACAACTTCACAGTGATACTTATCAAACATAGGAATTTAAACTACTACTACTACTACTACTACTACTACTAATAATAATAATAATAATAATAATAATAACACAGATTATATTTGCACAACTATTAACTTAATTGCATTACCCATCCACGCCCACCTCATATCACCCGACTGCTCTGCTTTCTGTGTTTGTAATCTAAAAAAAATGGTAAAATACAAACTGATACCCTACGTAATAAAAAAAAAAAAAAAGAAACCTTGTAATTTGGGCTTGTCTTAAGAATCATGGCTCCAGTATCAATAATTATTGTATCAGTACCTTTTCTCCCCCATATTTCCGGCTTTTACCTCTGACTGTGTTAAAGCGCACAGACTGGAGGCTCATTAGATACGGCTTAAATAAAAATCTTGTGATGTCTACGACCGAATGCGATGTCTATCACAGAATTCCCTCTCGTGTGATAATGCTATTTAAGTATACTGTAAACATTAAGCTATGACTTCATGTCTCACACACTTCCCAATGTCAGAGGTTCATACAAAGAGCTGCTCACACTCACAATGAGGAGTAACTCAAATACAGTCAAGTGTAAGCGAGAACGTAAAAACTTCGCCCAAACCCGAATTTACTACAGAGAAAATATTTAACATCTACCCAATCAAAAGCACGCAGCGCTGCCTGGAGGAAGAAATCCATTTACAGAGGCATAGTCATACATCAGAAAACAGAAATAAAAGATATCCTAGACTTTTTTTAGATTCACACAGACACACACACACACACACACTCAGAATCTCCGCTTCCGTGGACGCGGTGAGTTTGGAAGAGGACACGTCCGCAGGGGTGGATTAAACAAAACACTATTGATTTTTTGATTCAATTGTACTGGAACTATAAATGAATAATGAGAACCTCGAAGAACCGTCTTGGAAAGTCCGAGTGCCTTCCTCGCACAACCCAATCAACCCAGGCTGTAGTTTAGACCGCATGTATCGAGCTGCTTTAATGGAAAAACCACGATGCTGCTCCAACATCTCTGACTCGACTCATGAACGGAATGAACACGGAGCTGGTGTGTCTAATCAGACGATAACAAAAGTAAAAACTTTTCATGCTTTTTTGATGCTTAATTGTCGATTTTGCATGATACACAAACACACATCGATAGAAGATTTAAACAAATTGGATAAAATATGTTTGCTTTGATTATCATTCGGAAATTATAACTGTAAGCTAGATGCAAATTAGAAAACACCTCTAGACCTATTACGAGCACTTTTTCCTGGACTGTATTTGCATACTGAAACTGTATCGGCTCTTATATTTTATGATGTAATAACAAAAATTGTGAAAAAAGTGATATTCAGTTTAATTTTTTTTCAAAAGAATAAAAATCAATCCAGATTTATATTATTTTAAATAGCTTAATTAAAAATATATTGCTGTATGGATTGTATCTCCAGGCTGGAATCTGATCGGCTTCTATATTTTCAAAATAACATGATGTTTAAAAGCAGCGAGATCTTTAACTTTAATGTATAAACTTTTGCATGTAAAATCAAACCTGATTTTTTTCCCCCCAACTTTTTAACAAATTTTAACTAACAAAGTCTTTTTTTATTTTACCAAAAAATGGAATAAGTGCCCCACAAATATACTTTTATATATAAGAAATAAAAAGAAATAAATTGTACAGTATGTAGTTTTCCCATATTGGTCTAGCAACAAGTTAAAATCTATAAATGCTCAATTTAGGTTTTTGATACTTGTGTGTGAATGTGTACGGGTGCGCTGTTCAAACCTTGAGGAAGTTGAAGTGCTTGAGCATGTGGGCCACCTTCTCAGCATTTCGTCCCTCGTTGAGGAAGTCGAGCTCGAGAGGCATGTTACGTTTAGCCTCTTCAACCAGCCACATGAACGCAAAGTCTGGAAAGAGCCAATGAACCACCTGCAGGAGGAACTAACACGCACACACACACACACGCACACACATGCACGCACACACACACACACACGCACACACACACGCACACGCACGTGCACACGCGCACACACGCGCACACACACGCGCACACACACGCGCACACACACGCGCACACACACGCGCACACACACGCGCACACACACGCGCACACACACGCACACACACACGCACACACACACGCACACACACACGCACACACAATTTACTTTATACTTTTTAGGTATTTGCAAATTAGAAATATCCCCAAGCCTATGAAAATCAGTGTTGCATGGATTGTATTTGCATACTGTAATTGGATTGGCTCTTAAATTTTATGATGTAATAACACACGTTTGAAAGCAAATAATTTACTAATGGCATATTTAGCTTAAATTTTGAAGCCTAACATGTCTTGGCTAGAGGTTCTTTTGAAAAACTGAATTCGGCAAATGTTTTCAGTTCATGTTTTTCTCTGAAATCACTGACTCATCCAGGGATATGATTCATACAGCACTGTGTTTTCGGACTTATAATGCAATACAGATTTTTTTTTTTTGAAAGTGCAGTTCTAGCTGAAAATACAAATCAATATTCCCCTTTGTTTCTGTAGATTTAAATGCTACTCATTAATTACATTCAAGA
>JAAGKR010003745.1:30836-70348 GCA_011419295.1 Clarias macrocephalus
TACCGCTTATCCTGTACAGGATTGCGGGAGGCCTGTAGCCTATCCCAGGGGACTCGGGGCACGAGGAGGGGTACACCCTGGATGCAGTGGCAGTCCATCACAGGGCACACAAGCACACATCGAACATAAATATGTCTACTGTCAGTAATTGTCATGAAATATTATAAGCGGTGCTGAACATATAATTACTGAATAACGGGCTTGGACTTTCCAAATCAGCATGACTCTCATGTAGTACACTCATAGAATGATACATATTAGGCTCTATTACAGAATGAAACCTCCCGTGTAGTTGTGAAAATCAATAGAACACAAAAATTGCTATATTTTCTTCTACAGTCGTATAGACAACAAAGGGCTCGGCCTCTCCAAATCAGCACTACTCTGTAGTACACTCATGGAAATTACCAAGCAAAAGTCTTGTGCTGTGCGAGAAATAAATAGCCAAAGAATTTTAGGGTTCTTGCCTCCATTCCTGATTCCTGAAAAAAATATTCTAGAGGAAACACTGCAGTAATAATAATAATAATAACAACAACAATACTATATACTGATCCAGGTGTCATCATCATCATCTCATTTTTAACTTGTTATTTCTGGATGTAATTTCCTCTTTAGTCCTGCTGTTTTTTTTTTTTCTTAATTTTTTACTACCTCAGCACTTTTAAAATCCCATCTAGGCAAAAAAAAAAAAAAAAAAATATATATATGCTACATTAATGTCCAGAGTACAACAATGAACGCTTCATGTTCGTCGGAATTCCCTGTTAGCATTAGTGGTACAATAACAGAGGCTTCGACTGATCAGATGAATGATGACACGTTAATGCGGGAAGCGTAAGGAATTAATTAAAGTGCCTCGGAAAAGCCTTTATTATTAGCGGGAGATTAATTAATGTGATCATATGAAGAAAACATTTTAAGGCAAACGCCACGATGGATTATCATTATTCATTAGATAAATCAGTGCGCACGGGCTGATGGACTTCCTGAACTCACGTCTGCGGGAAACATTGTTCTCCAGGAGTCTTTTTTCAAACGCTAATCACTCACGTATCACAGCTGCATTTAGTCACGTGCTCACTGCGCTGACTCCTGTTTCTGGAGTTTGGGTAAATCCGACTTAGCTTCAGGAAACTTTCTGGATAAGAGCGTCTACAGACCAAAAAAAAGTACAGACCAAAAGTTTGGACACACCTTCTCATTCAGCGAGTTTACTTTATTGTGTTCTTTATTGTGTTCTTTAGCCCAAACGCGTCTCTCCTGCTTGTTGCCTGTCCTTAGCAGTGGTTTCCTAGCAGATCTTCTACCATGAAGGCCTGATTCACACAGTCTCCTCTTAACAGTTGTTCTAGAGACGTGTCTGCTGCTAGAACTCTGTGTGGCATTGACCTGCTCTCTGATCTGAGCTGCTGTTAACCTGCGATTTCTGAGGCTGGTGACTCGGATGAACTTATCCTCCGCAGCAGAGGCGATTCTTGGTCTTCCTTTCCACTTTCAAAGTTTTCCCAATTTTTCGGACTGACTGACCTTCATTTCTTAAAATAATGATGGCCACTCGTTTTTCTTTACTTAGCTGCTTTTTTCTTGTCATAATACAAATTTAAACTCTTTGAATGAGAAGGTGTGTCCAAACTTTTGGCCTGTACTATATATATATATATATATATATATAATCATGGCCAAAAGTTTTGAGAATTACATAAATATTGGAAATTGGGAAAGTTGTTGCTTAAGTTTTTATAATAGCAATTTGCATATACTCCAGAATGTTATGAAGAGTGATCAGATGAATTGCATAGTCCTTCTTTACCATGAAAATTAACTTAATCTCGAAAAAGTCCACTGCATTTCATTGCTGTCATTAAAGGACCTGCTGAGATCATTTCAGTAATTGTCTTGTTAACTCAGGTGAGAATGTTGACGAGCACAAGGCTGGAGATCATTATGTCAGGCTGATTGGGTTAGAATGGCAGACTTGACATGTTAAAAGGAGGGTTATTTATAGGATCATCAAGAACTTCAAGGAAGTCTGCACGCACAGTGAGGCGAAGACTTTTGGAAGATGGCCTGGTGTCAAGAAGGGCAGCAAAGAAGCCACTTCTCTCCAAAAAAAACATCAGGGACAGATTGATCTTCTGCAAAAAGTCTGGCGAATGGACTGCTGTGGACTGGGGCAGAGTCATATTCTCGGATGAAGCCTCTTTCCGATTGTTTGGGGCATCTGGAAAAAGGCTTGCCTGGAGAAGAAAAGGTGACGCTACCATCAGTCCTGTGTCGTGCCAACAGTAAATCATCCTGAGACCATTCATGTGTGGGGTTGCTTCTCATCCAAGGGAGTGGGCTCACTCACAATTTTGCCCAAAAACACAGCCATGAATAAAGAATGGTACCAAAACACCCTCCAACAGCAACTTCTTCCAACAATCCAAGAACAGTTTGGTGAAGAACAATGCATTTTCCAGCACCATGGAGCATCGAGCCATAAGGCAAAAGTGAGAACTAAGTGGCTCGGTGACCAAAATTTTGGGTCCATGGCCTGGAGACTCCACAGATCTTAATATCCCATTGAGAACTTGTGGTCAATCCTCAAGAGGCGGGTGGACAAACAAAGACCCACTAATTCTGACAAACTCCAAGAAGTGATGATGAAAGAATGGGTTGCTATCAGTCAGAATTTGGCCCAGAAGTTGATTGAGAGCAGCCCAGTCGAATTGCAGAGGTCCTGAAAAAGAAGAGCCAACACTGCAAATACTGACTCTTTGCATAAATGTCATGTGATTGTCGATAAAAGCCTTTGAAACGTACGAAGTGCTTGTAATTATATTTCAGTCCATCACAGAAACAACTGAAACAAAGATCTAAAAGCAGTTTAGCAGCAAACTTTGTGAAAACTAATATTTGTGTCATTCTCAAAACTTTTGGCCACGACTGTAGATAGATAGATGGATAGATAGATAGATAGCTACAGTATGTCACAAAAGTGAGTACACCCCTCAAATCTCTGCAAATATTTAGTTATATCTTTTCATAGGACAACACTGCATAAATGACTCTTTGACACAATGAAAAGTAGTTAGCGTAAAGTTTGTATAGCAGTGTAAATTTATAACTAAAATAAAAATACAAAATAACTAAAAATACAGCCAATAACAGCTGAACCCCTGGCAACAAAAGTGAGTACACCCCTAAGTGAAAATGTGAAATGTCAATATTTTGCGTGGCCACCATCATTTTCCAGTAGGGCTTGGATTCTCTTGGCCATGGAGTTCACCATGTACAGTTGGCACTATGAATTATGGGTGCATCGCTTCATCTGTCTCTCGTCTTACGCTGATGCGGCCATCACCCTGGAACAGGGTCAATCTGGACTCATCAGCCCACCGGACCTTTTTTTTCCAGTACTCCACAGTCCATTCTTTGTGCTCCTTAGCAAAGTTTCCCCACTAGCCTCACTGATACGTGGTTTTCTTACGGCTACACAGCTGTTTAGTCCCAGTTCCTTGAGTTCTCTTCGCATTCTGTGTGTGGAAATGCTCTTACTCGTTATTAAACATGACCATTGTCTCACTTTTTTTTCCCCTTTCTTTTTAATGATTTGATTTTATTAAGTCTTTAAGTGATCTTCCATCACAATCATTCATATTTATGAAGAGCTGTCCTGAAAACAAGTTTTATTTGTTAATTACAATTTTTTTTGACTTCCCAAATTTTACAGTGGTTTAAGATTTTAGAGTGAATGAGGAGCGTATTACAGTATTAGGATTAACAATAATAAATTATATTTTAAAAGGTGTAATTAGCAAATGAAATTATATCAAACGTGCAGGCCTGATATTCACTTTTAACTTCCTTAAATCACGCAGCTCGGCTTTATTTCTCCCTGCATGCCTCCCACTGCAGATAAATGCATTGTAATACAGTACGGCGAGCTAAAAGCAGCCGCACAAACTACCTCTCACCCACAAGGCCGAGCGGCGCCTGTAATTGAAAAGATGATGCTGAAAGCGCGCGCGGGGCCGGGAGATGCCCCCGTCAATCAAACTTCAAATCGGCCCGAGCTCTCCTCGGCTGCCGGCTGCTCATTATGGGAATTTGATGTCTACAAAGTGCGTCTCGTCTGAGTCAGTGCCGTACTTTCGACGTGGATGTTAAATCTGCGTTAGGATGAAGAGCACAGAGAGAGAGAGAGAGAGAGAGAGAGAGAAATGATTCACTCCTTTCTGTTCTCTCGCTCAAACACGAGCGGCCGTGCTCCAGTGGAACGACCAAGATGTCTAGAGCAGATTCCGAGAGCAGGGGACTTTTCTCAAACAGACACACACACACACACACACACACACACACACACACACACACACACACACACACACACACACTCAACAGAGTATGTGTAGACCTTTCAGTTCATAAGACTTTCAAATAGATTAATTTCTGATTCCTTTTGCTGAGGCTGAGAGGGACAGAGAGAGAAGTAGAGAGAGAGTTACATTTAAGGAGAGATTTTCTTTTACATCCTGATATTAAATTTAACTATAAATGGATAAAAAAAAAAAAACTATCTCTGATGATGTGTATAAGACAAAGTATAATAAAGTACTTCAGGTCATACAGTTGTTTCAAACTTCTGGGTGATAAACGTAGCTCTGCTTCATCACACCGATCTGTCGTTGATTCATTTCCTGGAACAGCATGCCACAGAGCGGTTGATTCCTCACATAAGAGCATTAACTCCTTCGATTGCTTCCCATGACTTTTATTCAGCAGAAAAACTCATTTAATAAGGTCAACTTTGTGTGATGAACCATAAAAAGGAAAAAAAAAAAGTCGCAAGATTTCAGTTTATCAGCTGAACTTACAGAGAGGTGACACATTTATCCAACATACAGTAAACCATCAGAACAGTAACTGAATATCGGTGATCTCGCATCGCAGTGAGATCACACACACACTTCTTCTTCTCGTCCCTGAGCAGTGTTTAGCTCCAGCTTTCCTTAACTAACCTAAACAGGAGTGCAGGTGGCACGAGGCGCGACCACTCCAACCTTTTTTAATAAACACGTGCCATTAGCGTCGTAAAGAAAAGTGAAGCTCTGGTCAATACGGAGCTGCCCTCTCGTTAGGGCCGACTCTGCTTTCCCGTCTCCTGATGAAAGGCTCGTCTCTTTCCATCATTCAGTCGGGGCTGCCTCGGCAATTATCCTTCAGCTCCTCTAGCCTTGGTTCTGTAAAATGCGGCCTCATTAGCCCTCGGAACGACTCCCGGCTGTGCTGCGCTGAGTGCTCGGGATTGCGGCGTCGCACTCACGCTCTGCCTTTTACATTCATCCCTCCGTCTGTTTGTTTGTCTTTCCGTGCTGCAGCTACAGTAGACACGTAATCAAATAAAAACGTTTGCATTATTCATAGTTGTTTTTTTTTTGTTGTTGCATTTTTCACTTTTGTTGAAAGTGCTTTGCTGAAATTGTGAGTTTTTTTTTTTTAATTTTATGCAGGAATCGGATATTTCGGAGATTTTAAAATTCCTGGTGCAAAGAAATAACACAGTCATTAACATTTGTGTTAAGCACGCGTTACAGTGATACAGTTATAGCTGGTTGGTCATCCTTAGTAACTGCCTGTTTATGCTAGTTTGATTGATTTCAAAAGATCTTTGGTTGTATTTTTAACTTATTTAACAAATGTCATGAAGAAATAATCAGCTACCGAGCGTGGTTAAATAAAGTAGAAATAAAAGGCAAGAAAACACCTCTTCAGGTTTCAAGCAAGTCCAGATATGGATATTTAAAGCGGTAAACTTACGGTATAAATACTGGTATTGTGTCACACATAAAAGCTACAAGTGTGTGTAAAAGTTTTGGCAACCCCCAGCAACAACAAAAAGATTTAATCTCTGACTTCGCGAAAAGGATTTCGACACAAACAGCACGGCAACAAAACAGTGCTAAACACCGGGGTAGTAAGGACGAGGAAAATACAAGCATGCTGTGTTTGTCACATTGAAACATTTTTTTTTATTATTATTATTATTATCTTGTATTATTATATAGAATGAAAATCAGTGCGAACAATTCTATGGGGATGCACAAAAGAGCTCATTTCGCAGGAGTGCTTCAATGAAAAAGAAAACTCAATTTACGGTTTCTACCACACTGGGGACTTTCGTGGTAAAATGCAGCTCTTTTTTTTTTTCTTTCTAGGATTTTCCTGTCTCTAATTTTTTCACCTTTGGAGTTAAGACAACAAGCATGCAGTGACTGATTTGTGGAAAAATTGTACAAATTTCTGTACAAATCTCCAGTTGAACTATCCAGGTCTTTGGTTACCAATTATACACCAGTATACAGTGACAGGCAAAGAGCCCAAGGCCACCAACTCCGAACTCCCGAGACTCTAATCCGATCAAGCTCACATGTGATACGCCCGACAAACATGTCCGATCCACAGAGGCCCACCCCACAACCCACAGCACCCAAAGGTTGTTAAAGGTTGATCGGTGTACATATACCTGCTTTCAGTGTTAAATTCCCTGTCTTATGCATCTCTCACGCATTGAGTTATTCCAAGCAAAGGCAAAGAAGAAGAAGAAGAAAAAAAAACACTTTTCAATCCGTGCAGCATGTTCCATTTTGTTTACTCACTTACGGAAGTCAGGAACAAAAGTCAAAAACATTATTGGTGCATTGAAATGAATGTGATTTGCATTCATTGTGGCTTGTTTCAAGCTTGAATAGCGAACCGCAATCAGTGGTGCTGATGGTGGTTGGGGGGTTATGGGAAAAGAGAGACAGAGTCAGCTAGAGATTTTTAGTAAATCAAAACAAAGCACATGAAGAAACTGTTTGCTGTCTGATTAATCTGAATTCAGCGAGAACTCTTACAGTGTATCAGGACGTCATGCAACAGCGAAGCACTGAAATGACCAGAGTTACTGTAGGAGTTTTTCCCTCGACTGCCATAGCTGTGACCATTTTTGCGAGCAGCGCCCCTTAAGCGCCCTTGGTTTTAAATTTTAGCCACTACTGGACAAATATCTACAGCATGATGTCACGGTTTGGATGCATTTTTATTTTTTTTTTAAGACAAAAATGAAGAGATCGTTTCAAGGAAGAGAAATGCACTTTATGGTAAAATTTTAATGTAGCCCAAAATAAGAACTGTTTAAGGCTTCTGAGACTTTGCCATTGTTTATCCTGAAAACACAGTGTTTGTTTTTTACCCTCAATGAGAGAACCTGCTTCTGCAGAGGTCCTCGCCCGTACACAAGTCTCACGTTATCTGAAATTGGCTTTGTTCTGAAATGGAAAAAAAAAGTAACAGCTTGGCTTTGAAGGAAACGAGTGGGACGTGGAAACAGAGACCTGCAGGGCTTGTGAAAGGATGAACGTGAATATCCTATAAACACTCTGTCTCCCATCTCTGATTCCTGAAGGCTCACTCGATGTAGAAAAGTCTCAGCTTGCTAATTAACCGTGTACACAGGAGCAGGAGTCTGTCCTAACATTCAGTTATCTGTGCGCTGGCTGTCGAATTTATAAAGACAAATAAGACAAATAAATACATAATTTTTAGACATAATCTCCTTGCTTTTTCAATACACTTTGTCCGTCTCTTAACAAGCTTTCGTATTCTCTCATTAAAAAAAAAAAACGATTTAGGCTGCGAGTCACGAATGCATCGCTGTCTTCACGTCTTCATCAGAAGTGAATCTTTGTCCTCGTAGTCTTGCTGTAAGGGGATTAAACAGGTGAAAGTCTGATTGAGTGAGATCAGGACTATATTATACACCTCAAAACAAAGTCTTTGCCGGGTGTCGACGGCGCGAGCAGAAGTGTGTGGATGTGCTTCGTCATGCAAGATCATCTCATTGTAATGTCGATTGTTGAACCTTTTTCCTGATCATTTTTCAATGCTGGCACTTGAGAATCCCGGGACATTGTGAGCATTGGTGAATTTTCCAGCTGATGGTTGACGTTCTCTCGGTCGCCTGCTGTAACACGTCCACACAGTGAATACAGTTATTTCCGTAGGTATGCTAATACTTTTCTACATTTCGAAATTCAGACAACATCCAAATATCAGTCCATTACTACGTTACCAGTGAAATCATGTGGGCGAACACTCTATTTGACTAAAACTAGCATAGTTCATCGTAGCAGTTGGACGCATCTGAAAAGCCTGCGTGTTAATAGTGGCTGGCAGGATGTATAGCTTCCCTCCTGCGTAATTGCTTTTGTATTATTCTCAGGGGAGAGCTTATTTTGGACCTCTTGTACCGCTGTCCTCCTCACTGATCAGCACTCTGCCTCATAATGGCCGCCCTGGAGGTGTGTTCACAGGGGGAGACAACCCAAATCAGAAAAAAATTAACCGTCCAAAGCGTCTGGGGTTTTTGTTTTTTTTTTTCCCCAGAGAGAGAGAGAGTGAGCGCGAGGGAGAAGAGAGTCTGAAGGTCTGAGAGTCTGAGCCTCTTTCTGAAGTGCTCTTGAGGAACGACTGCTCACCACTTCTGAGTCTTCAGGGCTTTACGGCTCGAGTACTCGTCTAACACCGAGAAGTTAAGCTCCTGCTCTGACCGTCTGCAGCCTTTTTCTGGAGGAAAAAAAAAAAAAAAAACATGTATGCTGGTATGGCTTACTGTCAAAAGGCCACTCTCAAAATAGGGCTCCATCCTCAGGGGATGATGCAAGCTCACAGTAAGCAGTTCAATCAAAGTGCTCGAACCTCCTGTTGCAAAATAAATAAATAAACAGATACTGTAGAACCTGAGCGGGCTGAAACAGCTGACGTGACAAACTGCTCAGACGCACCACAGAGACACGGTGATGGGATTGCAACAGGGAGAAACGTATTGTGTGTTATGATCTAACCACACCTTTTAGCTCATTACATGGTTCAGGAGTGTGAAAACATCATATTATTTGCTACAGCTTTCCGGAAGTATTATTTTCAGTGTTTGGCATTTGATAGAACTCCAGCCTGGTATTTATTTGTTAAAAAGACAACCTGAACCTGCTATTGGTTACGACAACCAAAATGTCACGGCGTGTTGGTATTTAAGATTTAAAATAATGACAGAGTATCTCTGCTGTATGTGCGTTAGGTTGTTTTGGGGTTCTTTTAAAATCCCTGACAACACACCCTGTTACAATGCTTTTTTCCTTCCAGTCCAGTATTTGTTAAAGTTCTCAGGAGGTTCAAAAGGTTTGTCATATTGTCTCTTTAATTAGGTTAATCTAATTAGGTTAATTAGGTGTGTAAATCTTTATCCACTAGGGTGATCAGCTCAGGCATGGTACAAGCTAAAGTTTATTATTCTTTGGAGGCCAAAAAAAAAAAAAAAAAAAACTTTGTACAACGCGTTTAAATAATCAAGAAGTTACACTGTAATTCAGGATTTAATAAACACATTTTTAATGCTTTCAAATGTCATTTCAACATTACTGCCAGTGAGTTAAATCCAGTCGCAAATTGCAACGCCCCAAACATCTAATCAAAGAAAATCTTTCACAAATGGATCTTAAATATACTCATACTGGAGGCAAAAAGTTGAGCTGGTTATGCATCACAGGGTCTTTTAATTTTTCCTAGCTGGAAAGGGCGGGATATAAATATGACCAGATCTACAGTTCTGCGCAAAAGTCTTATTATCTGTAGTACAAATTTTGTTATATAAGTTTATTATGTCTGCATTATTATGTACAAGACCATCACCTACAAAGATGCACTAAAATTAATGAATAAATAACATTACAGAGGAATATTTTCATGCCTGTAAAGAAGGCGACATACTGTATTATATTACATGACAGACCAGTTTTCAGATAGAAAAAAAAAAAATCAGTAATGTCGACTCCTGGGTTTTTCATGAAAAGGAAGGAGCGAGTGTGACAAAGTTACCAAATGAGCTCATATTCTCCAGCACGCTCAGTAAAACCTAACAGCTGTTTTATTTACAGTACTGTGCAAAAGTGTTGGGAACATCCAAACAACAGCAATATGCAACGATGCTTTTGAAAACATTTCTACGTTAAAAGAAACTTCTATAAAAAGTAATAACAAAAACAATAAACGGTCAATATTTGGTGTGGAAACTCTTTGCTTGAACATAAGCGGTGGTGTTCGATACAGATGTGTGCGGTATTCTAAATAAAACAGCTGTTAGGTTTTACTGAGCATGCTGGAGATTATGAGTTCTCAGGAGTTTACATAATTTTTTTTTCCCATCTGAAAACTGGTCTCTTATGTAATATGTCGCTTTCATTACAGGCATGCAAATATTCTTCTGTAATGTTATTTAGTGTTTAATGTTAGTGCATCTTTTTAGGAAATGGTCTTGTACATAATAATGCAGACATAATAAACTTATATAACAAAATTTGTACTACAGATAATATGGCGACTTTTGCACAGTACTGTATATTTCAGTAAAAATAATCCCTGACTGAAGAGCACCAGTCCGAGCAGTTAAGGCAGCAGTGCAGGGAAGAAACGCGTTTCTGACTGGAGGAGCCCAGGCACACGTGTGGCTTCACGTGTCTCCGACCCAGGGTTGGCGCTGGAGTTGGGATCAGTCGTAGCTGGTGCGGTGTTTCAGATTAAGACGTACTGTATGTCATGTGACCTTGTTTAATCTGAACCATGAATGGCTTCATGCTATAGACATACAACTTGGAGTGATTTAGTTTAGACCCTTATTCTCGTTGTTCTCCAGGATAGAGGTTTACAGATATGGAGAGAAAATAAAGAGAAAATGGTGTCTGTTTTCTAAACCGGGTTATACAGTAGGCGTATCACAGCTGGCTGTTATTAATGCACTGAAGTGAGGAAGGAACAATGAGGAGGGAAGGGTAAGAAAGGTGAAACAGCCGTCAAACTAAAGAACTCAGCTCTATTACAGTATATGGTGATGTTCCTAAATCATTTCTACAGAGACGTAGAGAACCTATATGTGCCCACCTAAACATAAAAAATATATAAATAATATTGTACCACTAGTCAACAGCTTCCTTCCTCCCTTCCATCCATCTGTT
This sequence comes from Clarias macrocephalus, assembly GCA_011419295.1. NCBI lineage: Eukaryota > Metazoa > Chordata > Actinopteri > Siluriformes > Clariidae > Clarias > Clarias macrocephalus. The sequence continues at coordinate 41,870 of JAAGKR010003745.1, forward strand.
CATCCATCCTTCCTTTCTTCCTTCCCTCCATTCACCCATCATCCATCCATCATCCATACACAGTTACTGCTGTGTTATTGCCCTGTGTTGTTGCCCTGTGTTCCTTCAGTGTGTTGCTGCCATGAGTTACTGCCGAGTGTTACTGCCGTGTGTTACTGTTGCCCTGTGTTGCTGCCCTGTATTATTACCCTGTGTTCCTGCCCTGTATTATTACCCTATGTTACTGCCCTTCAGGGTATCCTTCAGGGTCTTACTGCCTTGTATTGTTGCCCTGTGTTACTCATCTGTGTTACTGCCCAGTGTTGCTGCTGTGTTATTACCCTGCTGTTCTGTGTTCTTTCAGTGTGTTACTGCCCTGTGTTACTGATGGTTAAACTTTGTGTGAGTCAATTACAACCCACTCCACAATCACCCTATATACTGTACATACCGAGAACATTGCATCAGCAGAAACATGATAAATGTCTGTAGTTATCACTTATTTTAATCCTGAGAACAGATGCTGGCGAGCATTGTCCCCCAGAGCCATGTTTGGCATAAGAGCCCTCCTGCAAACCTGGCCTTATTGTCTGAACAGCATCCTGTGCTCCTGGACGCTCCAGGGACTCTTCATCTGTCTCTGCGGGTTCCAACATTGTGTCTCAGCTCTGGCGAGTGCAGAGATCAGGCCTCTGCCAGTCAGGTTCACTGCATCCACTTGGAACTTGGAACCAGTCCCACCAGGAAGACCATTAAAGTAATCGTAACCTGAGCTCTGACCACCTTATGTGCAAGTACCACCGAACAGAATTAAAACTCACATTAATAATCTAATCTAATCAGTAAACATTACAAATATTAATTTATAATATTAAAATATTATGACATATTAATGAGAATTCTAGTCTACATCTGTTACTCTTCAACTGCTGTTCGAAAGTCTTTTCAGATCCACCGTACTAGAATTTTATTCATGTATCACTTTTAACGTTAATGAAAAGTTTGCTGTCTCCAAATAGGTTCTTTAAGGGGACATTAAATAGTAATTAAGGGTTCTCAGTTTTCTGAAAGGTCCCAATTTTTTGGATTAAACATACGTCCTTACATGGTTTCTGAAGCGGAGATCGCCGGCCACTGAGATTTCTATTCTAAATAGAATTTGGAATATTAATATTCCAAATATTATCAGTATTATCATATTAACTTATTGCATAAACACTAAATACCAAGTGTTTCGTAGTAGGACTTAAGATACACACAGAGCAGCTTACCTTTTTGCTAATCACATCGCATTTAGGATGCTTTTATGGGTCCCTAAATGTTTTGCCTAGTATATAATATTATATTACTTCCATGAACAATCGGGGTCTTAATTTAAAGAAAAGAAAATGTAGATTTAATCCAAGTGAAATATGTCCTGTCAAAATACCGTAAAAATAAGTCCACTCCATTCACTCTGCTTACACACTCTTCAGTACACAAAATCAAGTGAATGACAAATCATTCGACCAAAAACATTCAGTGACATCAGGAGGCTGTTTGCATTAAAATAAACCAATCCCCACCTTTCTACGACCTGCTAAGGCGTCCGAGTTATCTGCCAATCAATTCAACCAGCCAATAGACCATCAAATGTAAAGTCAGACTGTTTGCTTTGCAGTCACACCATGGAAATGCATATCTTCCTTATAATTTTGGTATTATAAACAATTAAATTTGGACATGTGAGTATAGTATAGGCGGAATCCAGCAAAAAATGTGCTGTTCTTGTGTAATTAAGGGTTCTTAGTCTTCTGAGAGGTTCCTCATATTTTGGAGTTAAACACAAATCCTTTCATAGTTTCTGAAGAGGAACAACTGGACATTTCTGTGCGATCAAAAAAGTATCTATCCATTCATCCTGGTTTATACTCTTCATTTTTTGTTCTTACAATGCAACTTCACCAAGCGTTCAAGTCATTCACGATTTTTATTTACCGTCTTTTGCAATGTTTTCCATTCAACACTATGCTTCCAGATTTTCTTAATGTTTTCTTCGGCCAAAAATTCAATCCTTCTGTCCTTCTGAGCAGTGTAAAATGTCACTATTATACGTCTGGAATGTTTATTTTCAGTATATTTGGAGCTGAACCTCTCATTAACATTAAAAGTAATATTTCCTGGTTTTTTTCTCCCTTGCACTTTCTTTTTAATCTGGAGAGCTATCCATCATTATCAGAAGAAAGGCAACAAACCAATAAAACAACATGACACATAAAAGCAGTCAATATGTGATTCAAAACCACCAAATTTGAATTAATCGTGCTCATTCGTCCTCATCGTATCGACACGCTATTAAGGCGCCCCGCCCGATTTTACAAGTGTGATTGATTGCAGTCTCTTGGCTTTTCAACCTGATCATTGATGCATTAATAGAAAGGAAATTCATTATTGATGGCGTGAGTACAAGCACAATGCGAATGACAAGAAGAAGCTATACAGTACAGATGTGTTATTTCTTTTTATTATAAGCACTTTTTTTTATTGCACACTTTTCAGAGACTCTGAAGCGTACATTTTGTTTGCTTTGAAGAAAAAAGAATCAGTGTATTTAATCAGTGTCAATTTAATGTACGAGGACAGATATTACAGTAGATACAGAGATGGTGTGTATAGAGAATGAGTAAAAAAAAAAAGTCATGGCTGGATTATGTAAGCTTCAGAAAAAAGACTCAATCAACTTATCAGTAAACCAGATACCTACACCTATTTATGCACATTCATACTTTTTTTTCTTTGTTTGTCAGGAATGAATATTTAAAAAAATAACAGCCTGTAACAGAACGTATAGCGAAGCATGGCGGTGGTAGCATCATCAGCATTAGTCTCAGGCTCTTAGTTTAAACTTGTGCAATTTATGTTTAAAATATAACTAAAGATGAAAAAGTTTATGATAAATTAAAGATTATAGATAGATTTTTTAAATGAACTACTAAGCAGTTTGATTTTTACACCTTGGAATATTTAACTAAGCTAAAGTTATAGCACATACCCGTCTCTTCATTACATGTTGTAGTTTTGAAGTCCACACAAAAAAAGGAAAGAATATTTCCATTACAAACTTTCTGTAATAGGCAGGGATACCTGATATTTTATTTCCCCCAGCAGATTTTTCCTCCCCGCTGAACGTAGACCTGGGTTACTGATGTCGAGAGCCAGAACAGCTAATCTTCACTGTCACAGTTTTCAGCCACTTAGCTTCTCAGTTGCCTGCGAAATAAGCTCCTCCGTTTCCTTCCTGCGACTCTTCTTCACTCTTTACTCCGGGTATTTTATAGCAGATGGGCGAGTCGTGTAGCGAGAGTTTCCCACAGCCTGTTTAAAGCAGCTACTCCGCTGCAAACACACTGGAGACTCACTTCTAGGCATTATCTAGGCATTGTTTTGGTTCGGAATGAAAGTAGGCAAAGTCTGTTTTCAATCAGATGCAAGGAAAAAGTTTTCGCTAGTTTAACTTCTTACACTATTTAGGACAACTTGGTTCAGTATAAGGAGATGATTGACTAACTTGTCTAGCAGGTAAGGAATAAAACACGTTGCCGGGTTGTTCGAGGTTAAAAAAGTAACTTGATGTTCTTATCTTATAGCGTTTATAAACAGACGTCACCGCGTTTATAAACAGACGTCACCTCTCTCTAAAGATTTAAAGAGAAATCTAAAAACACAATCTGCCTTGCTGTGTCTTGAACATAGAGCTTTACCTCTCACTGTTAAGACCCTCTGACACTGGAGACTCCTTCCATACAAAACATACGAGAGTACGAGAACTTTGAATTTTGTAGTGCTATTGGTTCAAACTTCAGATTCAAGATATCACCCACACAAAGGCAAGAATTAGGTGATATAACCTGTGTGTGTGTGTGTGTGTGTGTGTGTGTGTGTGTGTGTGTGTGTGTGTGTGTGTGTGTGTGTGCGTGGGTGCATGTATCAGGATGTGGAGATCCGCACGAACGCGGCGACGTACCTCCCTCACATCAGCGAGCTGCTGAACCGAGTTCCCCGGCAGATGCTGCTGCTGCTGAAGACCAACGACCTCCTGAGGGGCATCGAGACGGTGCTGCAGACCCGCGCCAGCTCCAGCTCCTTTATCAGCATGAGCCGCTGCTGCACACGGGCACTCGCCAGGTAAACACACACGCACATACACACACATATCTCTGTAACAGTCTGGGAACAGCCCTTTCAAGGTGAAAGCTCGGATTTTCTCAAGCAGAAGGGACATTTTGAAACTTTGTCCTCTCAGGACAGCGTGTGCGGTACTGTATTTTAGCCGAACCGACCAGACTTACTCCGCCTTCATGAAGTAGATCTATGCATGTGCGAGGAAAAGAAATGTCACTCAACGTCTCTAGGCAGTCCGACCACCATACACACATTAGCGTAACCTTTCAATCCAGAAACCAAGGCGAGACTTGAAAGTAGTCTAAATAAAAAACACTTTCATCTTGTTTCGTGGAAAGCGGAAAAGTATGTTTCATTTTTATTTATTTATCTGAAATCTCAGACACAACAACATCAGACAGGAGTCTCTACTGACATGTAAACATTAAAACTATACATATACTCTGACTGGGGGAAAAAAACAATCACCTCGAGACACCTGGGTTTAATTTTTGGTTGTTGTTTTTTGCGCATTTGCGTAACATTTCGCACATTTTTTTCTCCCTTTGAGCAGAGCATTTAAGTGAAACCTCCGTTGTAACCTTGCATTCGTCTCGCTCGCTAATTTCTTCGCTGTGTTCCGGCGGAGGAGATTATCACCGTGACATTTGCTTGTGAAGAAGACGAACGCTTTGCTTTTCAAAAGTGGCCGCTCTCGTGTTTCCTCTCCTGTTTCGAGCCTTCCTAAGAAGACTTGCGAGGCTCTCAGGGGTCACGTCTTCTCTCAGACTTTCATCTCAATCATGCTTGTCCTCTCGCACACCTCATAAGGCGCCCCATGGGACGTTTTTGGAGTATAGATACGGATATTAGTGCTCGATAAAACGTGACGGAGTACTTAACACCAACTTTTATTTATTTATTTTTTAAAGATATTCTCCTGTGTTTAGTGTAATAGTCTGACTCAGTGGCACGATTATATTGTACTTTTCTCAGCAGTCAGCAGCCATATTGATTTATTCGCACAGTATTAATGAAGAACTCAGCGTTCATGGGAAGCTTGCATGTGTATGCGTGTGTGTGTGTTGGGTTTTTTTCCTTGGGGATGATGATGACTGTAAAGCCATGGAGAGATTTGGAAAGAAAGAGGCATCCAGACATGAAACCCGATGTCATCCGCCTGAGTGCGTCTTTATTAAAACCGAACGGAGGCAGAGTGCAGAATGCAGATCTAAAATCCATTACCAGCTCCCGAACACACTGATATCGGGACACGAGAGAGAGAGAGAGAGACTCTGACATGGCAGTATTGTCACTCTGATGTAGTTCAATCTGTAAGTCTTTGTCGTATCATTATCTCTACAAAGCCGCGCGGTGATGTTCGTGCACCATCATGAGATAGCGTTTGACCCCGAGATCTTGTATTACAACCCACAAGCCCTACATTGTAATTATTATTATTAAGATAATGCTTGTAAATCATTAATACGTTATTGTTTCCGCGGTAACAGCGATGGTACACGGAGATTTACACATACATTAAATGGATCTGAACAGCGTTTGGTTTTTTGTAAGGAGATGTCTATTCATTTTTTACGGAAGGAGTCTCTAGTGTCAGTACATGCTTACAGTTGTAACTTGACACCTTGGAGTTTTTATTAACCATGAAATGTTATGATAAATCACTTATAATGTTCTTTTGATTTCACTATAATACAATCTACCTATGAAGTCCCTGCAACACATCATGATTTGCTATGAATTGTCAAGACTTGTTATGACAACAGGCATAAACAAAAGCACCAGGTTATGAGGACGTCTATTATGTCGTCATAAAATTAACGATTAATTATGGAGAGACCTGAACCACCTAATGACCGCCATGAGCCACCTACGAAGAAATTACAACGTCATAACAATGTCTACAATCCACCGATTAATAACTTACAAAGCCTCTACCATCAACCTACGAATAACTTACTATTACTGTTTGTTTATAGAAAACCTGTCATATAATTTTTTGTTACTCATCAAAGACATACTGTAAGCCAAACTCTTAACATAGTTTAGGGTCCGAGCTACTACTTATACAGCTACTGTGTGCTGTTTCTAAATGTTAGACGTAGTCACCCAGCAATGTGTGACATCACTGTAAAAAGCAAAGGGTGTGGTTAAGATCATTAGACGGTGAGGTTAGAAGCAAATCGATCAGTTGATTCCGCTGCGTCACCGGGACTCCCCTCGCAAATTTTTTTTTTTTATCACTTTACATTGTATATGTCAAAGGTGTCACTTTGACTATGTCAGAGATTTACTTTGTCGGACTTACGAACGAATCTGACTTACAAACATGCTCCCAGAACTCGTTCGTAAGTCGGGGACTCACTGTAACTGTAAATAGATTAAAACACAAATAAAATTTCTCATTCATATATAACGATATATAAAGCACTGGATATGAGTTTAGCAACAAAGATACAGTATTTTACACCTTTATATTAATCTAAAGATACACTCTGTCAGTCGCGACGTTGGATACATTTCCTTTTAAAAATCGTTGGGGTCAAGTTACTTATACAAGATGCAGGATAGGACACTTAAAAGCTACACACACATTTTTACTGTCTAGAGAAAATCCACCACATGCAGAACCCAGCTGTCCATCAAACATATTTTATCTGACTGTAACTCTTTTACTCCTTTAAGGAACTTGTTTTATTCTGTTGACACTTTAAAAAAAAAAGTTTTTAAACAAGTAAATCCAAATGTAGTTTTAAAGTTCTTAGAAAAAAAAATATTTTAAACATCTTATCTAGTTTTAATATTGAATAATAAAAATGACTCGTCATGAATATAGCCATAGAAGCTGGCGTGGCTTTAAAAAAGAAAGAAAGAAAGAAAGAAAGAAAGAAAGATACACTCTGTCAGCATAACTAAGACAATGTGCACATGTTGTTAGGTAAGTCTGTGCAATGTGACAAAAAAAAGTTGATTTTGGAATTCATACATAAAACTAAATCCATAAATTAAATGAAAATCTGTGAGAAATATTTTGATATTGAGCAAAGTGTTTATGATGATTGTCTGTTGTCCTGCAGCTCTAGGATCGTACATGTGGTGGTTAGACAACACAAAAGAACACAAACATGTATACAACTGTATATGTTCACAACCTGCTGCTGCTGCCACAACACGGTTGTTGTTGTTGTGTGTGTGTGTGTGTGTGTGTGTGTGTGTGTGTGTGTGTGTGTGTGTGTGTGTGAGAGAGATAGAATTCCTTGAGACAGCACTAATCTAGATCCTGATCCTGTCAGGTCTAATGACATTCATCGAGTCACTGTCGACTTCACAATGAAAGATGATACAGCGTATACTGTATATACACTCACAGCCTTCTTCAAAAGGAAGTACACCAGTACACCTGCTCAGGCATGCAGGTATTCAATTAGCCAATCCCGTGGCAGAAGCAACAAATACAGTTTTTCGGTGAACTTCCGAACTGCTCAAGCCCTCATGACTCCATGCTCCATCATGTTTGCGTACAGCACACATGCTTGCGTGCTAAATATGAACCGCCACCCAAATATCCGAGCTGCTTTTTAATTGACGGATGAGGTCGAGGAGGCGCCAATACATTGCACACAAAATGAGACGGGCTAAAGACTGTAATTGTACACTCATAAAGTGACCTGTGTGGTGGCAGCACATGACAAAATGACCATTGTGTAGCGTGTAACTCGATACACTGCTTTAAATATTTATGAACGTACCAGAAAGCAGCAGGAGTTTCCCTTAGAGATGTGTCATTCAGAACGTAAGCAGATATTCCAGCGTTCAGTCTGAGACAATGAGTGGATGATGAGGGGTCATAAAAATACCAAAGTGTTTATTAGAGCACTTAGACAGGACTTTATACACCCCAGTCGTCGTATGATGTCAAGGAAGTTTGTGATATACATAAAAATATTGAAAAAGGATGCATGTTTAATGTGTCGGGCGTTCAAATCAAACCGAGACTTTAGGTTGCGCAGAATAACACAAAACTGTTGAATAAAAAAAAAGTCCCTTCAATTCTCTATTTAATCCCCTGCTACACTAATGCAGGCAGAAAGTATTCCCAGTACACCCGAACCATGATCGAACTGCCTGCTTGACGTCTGAAACGCTTTACTGCGGCGAAGAGTCTCATCACCGTACTGTGCCCGAAGTCTTTTATAAATGTCAGCTTTTATTTCTTTATTCACATGCAATTTCATCACGATTTCTCTTTTAACTTGAATTCCCCACCTGATTATTTTAATATGTATATATAGTGACTTCCACACTCTGACAGCCAAGGTTACTATATTTATTTTTATTTCCTTATATATTTTTTTTTCTGGAAAAGTTACACAGAAAATGCAAATCAATTAATTTTATTTTGATATGCGTTTCAGTTTTTACTTCCTGGTCTCCTGTCCAACTTGCTTAAAACCATGCTTAAAGCTTGCATTCAGTATGAGACTTTTTTTTTTTTTTTGGACAGTATGTCAAATCTGAAATGAGACCAATAAAAATATTGGATGTCTGGCCATCTGAATCAGGTTATTTATAATGCACTTGTATTTAAGCCTCTTTGAAACTACAAAGCATTTAAAATGAAAAATTCAGGCATGAATAATAACTTAAAAAATTAGCTATTAGTGATTAATGATAAGTCTCACATTTTGTTTAAAAAGTTCTAGATGCACAAACCTAGTAAGTTAGTAAAGTGAGAAATTAAGGAATGAAAAATAGTTTGCAGAGAATTGTAAAAACTGTTCAAAATGCAGCTTGTGTCTCTGTCAATGTGCCTTCCTGTGGTGCACTTTTTAAGGGACATGTGAGGTACATGCAGAGAAGCATTGTGCAAAACCAACATTATTTCTTAAAGGCAGTTTATTGATTAATGTTTTATTAACATCCCTAGTTTACAGTTTTTACTGCTTGTGTTTTTACTACAGTGCATTTATACAGGAGACAGCTGAAAACTGTCATTAAATTGTATTATATACTATATATAATATATATAACACCAATGTATATATTATAATGTATATATTTTTATATACTAATAATAATATAGTTGCAGGCAACGACGAGTGGGCCCAAGCACCTGCACCATTGTCACACGGGCGCACCGCACAACCTGTGTGTTTTTTAAACATTTGAAGGCCTCCTAAAAGACAATGCTGCCCGGGGGTAACATACAACCCATATGCCTTTTGAGCATGTTTAGATCTCCAAAAAGCCCCCGGATGGTGATGTCACAGAATGTGATGTGACTTTATATGATGTCGCCCAGGAAGTTATTAGCCATTTTTCAGCATAAGTTTAAGGCAACACCATGGCTGAACCGTTTGAGATATCAAAACTCCCGTGGAAATTCTGCATCCTCATTTTGTGATCATATGCACCTGGTTTGATGGCGATCGTATAAGCTACCTAGGAGGAGGTGTGTATGAGCTTCAAGGCAAAATCTCTTGTCAGGGATGCCCGCCCGGAGCAACGTCCTTCCTGGGGCCCAGACTCTGCACGATGAGGCATCAACACTATCAGAGCGAGGCGATGACGAAACATCATAGCACCGATGTCATAGTGCTTGGGCCCTAATTAAACAAATATAATTACAATAAATGGGCAAAATGGGAAAAGGCATGAAAGATGCACATTTGAATTCAATTTGATGAGACTTTTAGTTACAGTGGAACCTTGGATTGCAAATAACGTGGTTTGCAAGCGTTCCGTAAGACGAGCAAAGATTTTTAATTAATTTTGACTTGAAAAACGAGCAAGTCTTGGTTTACGAATATCGAGTATCATGTAGCACTTATGCTTCTTGTTTTGATGCCGAGCGTCACATGAGCCAATGGTTTTTCTCTTATGTGCGCTGCGGAATTGTGAATAATCGTCTCCTGTGCTCGGCCTTAGTACGCGTGTACACGCATCACTTGAGTGTCATTGGAGAGATTTCTTAATTTTTTTCCCTGATAAGCTGTGTTTCCCTTGGGTGTGTGTGACTCAAATAAGACAGGAGGAAGTTTGGGTATGTGTGACTCAAATATAAGGAGGTATATTTTTGTTGACGGGAATAGGGGAGGGGCTTATTCATCCTTTCCTCTTACTTTAGCTTCACACACACACACACACACACACACACACACACACACACACACACACACACACACACACACAGCGCCTGTGCGCACAAATGGTAACACTGTCGGGATTTATTTTTACTTTTTCTAAAGGTAAATTGCAGGTTAATTTTTTTGTTGTTGTTGTAATAATTATTTTTGTGTTTATTTTTTGGGGGGCTGTGAAACGAATAGTTTGAGTTTCCATTATTTCTTATGGGAAAATTCGATTTGTTTTGCGAGTGTTTTGATATACGAACCCACTTCCAAAACAAATTATGTTTGTGATCCAAGGTTCCACTGTACTTGTATTTCCTGAGAAAAAAAAAAAAACATTAACATTCAAACAGTAGAAGAAACAAATGCCAAACAGGTATCACGATATTGTTTTTAAAAAGTGGCCTTACTGATCACAATACTGATATTATGTCCTGAGCCCTATGTCACTCAGCCCTAAAGTTATCAGACCAGCTGTTAGAAGGTAAAATCCGACCTCATGCATGACCCCAGCTCTAACCTTAGCTTTTTATATCAGCTGGAAATGTGAAAGTGTCTTATAAATATGAGACCTCTGTAAATATCATCAATATTCTATGATTGTCAGAGGAGCAGATAAAATACAACGTGAACCTGGAGGAAGCTGTTATTCTCGATACGTCATTGTTGTGTCGATTATCTCGTTTTTTTTTTTTTTTTTCCCTGATGGACTGACAGCCCTACAGACGTGATTTTGTGCACTGTAATGAAGTGGGCACGTTCCTGAGAGCCGGCACGCCGAGCTTCCGCTAGCTGTCACTCGCACGCTCGCAGCCTTCTCTCAGCACGCTTTTAATAATTCATCAGCTGCTCCTGAGATGCTACTGAATCCTGCGTGTCCTCGTATAAAATATTGAACACAACTCTATTCAAGCCACCGCGAGTTATGCAATCATGCTCAGGGATTGCTGGCAACCTACACCGCGTCTGTATGTGGCGGGTGTGCAAGAAGTAAGCTCGCGAGCGCCGGGTCTGGAGGTGTAGTTGAGCTCGGTCTGGTCCTCGCCGCAGCTCTCAGCTCACATCATGTCACCGTGCTCTCGGTGGCGTTGGGAGGGATGATGCAGTCGGGGTGACACTTCAAACCTGCGGCGGAGCTTACTAACCTTTTCTTTATCGTACACAAGAACAATTTCTCACGCAGGTCTATTTTTAAGGCTAAACTCCACCCTGAAGCAGGGTTATATTCACTGTATTTGCTTATTATTGATAAAGTGCCACTGCATCACCTTATTTAACTTGAAATAAATCAAATAAAATGCACCATGATCGTGAGGCTTCGTAAGGAATTACAGGTGATGTAGGAAAATGTTGCGCAGTGTCATGTTAATTATAAATATTTATATCCATGATGTATTGTACATGTCAGGGCGGGGTTATCTTTGGTTGGTTTGCATTAAAATGTTATCAGACCTTTGTCATGCCTTCATACGACAGTTAACATACAGTATACCTGAATGTTTTAGGTTTTTTTTTTTTTTCGCTCTCCTGTACCGGTTGTGAGAGTGTCAAAAGTCATATTCCTGATTATTCTTGGTCGTCTCATATGACATCACATGCATTGATTTTCTACGCATTAATGGCTGTGCATTATTATGCAGTATTCTCTCCTGGTTGTAGTTGTTAGAGGAGAAAGTGTGACGTGATGAATGTTTTTGTTGTTCGTCAATTTAAAGCTGTTTGGTAAGAAAGTGTGCGATAGTTTTTTTGAGAGTCATTGTTTTTCCCTCGAGGTCATGCAGCTCAACATTTACTCTCCTTCTCCCCTCTCTCTCTCTCTCTCTCTCTCTCTCTCTTTCTCTCTTTCTACACATACGCACACACACACCACTGAAGCGAAATTGTTAATATTGCATGACTCAGTGTCTGATTTGCTTCATTTGGACCACAAATCAACATGCAGTCAATTTATTTAATCTGCTGTAATCTCTCTCTCTCTCTCTCTCTCTCTCTCTCTCTCTGTCTCTTTCCTTCTCATTTTGTGTCTCTCTATATGCCTCCGTACTTCTCTATTTCTCTCTCTCTGTCTCTCTCTGTCTCTTTTTTTTTCTATTTTCTCTCAATCTCTATCTCCCCAAATTAATTCCCTGTTTCTGTTTCTCTCTATTCTTCCCTCTCACTCTTTCGCTCTTTGCCTCCTTTGCCTTCTTCAATTTCCCTCCATCACTCCTCCATATCTGTCTCTGAACCATTCTGTCTCTATTACCCTCTCTTTGTGCTTCCTCCATTATTTCTCTCAATCTCTCGTCCATGTCTGTCTCACCGCCTCCCTCTTTCTGTCTCTATCTTTCTCTCTCTCACTCTTACTCTCACTCCTTCCATTTACCTCATCTCTTGTTCATGTTGCATTTTACACTCCTCTCATTCCTTCCTTTTGTCTCTCAATTCTCTTATCTGTCTGTCCCTCTCTCTCTCGCCCTCTCTCTCTCACAGTTATAAAAGGAGTAAGACTGACTCGAGGACGAGGAGGCTGCAGATCAGCATGTCCGAGGCGCTCTCTCTGTGTCAGATCAGTCTGTATGAAGTGGTGTTGTGGATCCGGAGCTCATTCCTGGTGAAGTGGATGTGTCACGCACTCGGCTGTTTGCCACTCGCACGTTGAGGGGGTTAAAGGAGGGTTAAAGACGGACCGCTGCCCTGCCTCGCTGCCTCTCGTCAACATCAGAACTCTCATCATTACTGTAGTCATGTGTTACCAGCGCCGCACAACGAGATGAGAACCCCGGATCTGCTGTTTAGGGTTACAGAGTTGATTCTGTGATCGCTGTACAGTATGTCATTCACAGTGCAGTCAGTCGCTCAGTTCTGCACGGGCTTAAGTTATGTGAAGTTGTATTTGATAATGTACTGTATAAAACACACACACACACACACACACACACACACACACACACACACACACACACACACAAAAAAAACATAGATACTGTACTTTGTTTTAATAGAGTTGAAAAAATATTAGTAGGTGTAAATTAAACATGCTGGCAGAAAATATAAAAACTCATTTGACTAAAATATGGCTCAAATGGCTGACTGTAGTAAGATGACTGGTCGAATTCATAACTGTCCAATGCCATGTTTCCCCAATAAGATGGCTGCAAAATAATATGACTGCTCAATAAAATAGCTGAACAATATGCCACCTGATCAATAGCTGATAGCTGCCAATACAATAGCTGCCCAAAAAAGATAATTGTCCAGTAAAAACTGGCCCGGTAAGATATCTGCCCAATATGATGGCCAACCAAACAGAGGACTGATCAATAAGATGGCTCCCAATCAAGTAGCTGTTTAAAGTCATCCAGTCAGGGCACCCTAACATTACCTAGCTCTACATTTATAACTAGCCTAGCTTCAGAAATTCATACAGAGACGGTCATACACAGTATGATATACAGTGAAATGCTTAAACGACCGCCCGTGACCTCACGCTAAAGGGAACAAAGAGAATAAACAGTCAGTTGGAAAATAGGTTATAAAATAAAATAAGAAATTAAATAAAGAAAACTGTAGCAGTGGAAATATAACAACCTATAAAAATATGGAAACTTACATTATGGACAATAGACAGATCTGAATTGAAATGATTGGAACTGCCACTTTTACAACTTCTGCTAGGAATTTCTGCAAATACTGTAGACTAACTGTGAGTAGTCGTATGCTACGCTCATGGTATTGTGATACTTGCAATTTGTAGCAATAATCATGAAAGTGTGAACTGGGCTTTGGCTGTCATTTTTTTCTCTTAATATATTCCATATGAAGTTGTCTATTCTGACCTCGCTAATATTTCGCGTATTACCTGAATAAAGCAAGCTATCTAGCTAGTACCGTTAGCCTGTGTCCTTCTGATTGGCAGACGCTAACATCCCACCTGATTGCAGAATCTACAGGAAAGTTTTATTTGCAGCCAATATTTATTTCTGCTTGAAATAAAAACTTGTTCTGTACACATTTGTGAATCCGAATGTATTCCTGTGGACACGTTTGTATGTTAAAGTGCATTTAGAAATGGTGTCTTTGCATCACAAACGTTATAGACGTCAGGAATCTGAATTTGTTTATGATATTATAATGAAAATAGTATTAAAACAGTTCGAGTACCAGCTCATACAGGAACTTTGCTGTCTCTCCTTACAACAAAACTTCTCTGAAATAGCACAGGATTGTTTTTTCTTTACGTACAGTACATACTTTTTATTTTTATGTAACACAATGAATCTCAGACTGAATATTGTTTAATTATTGTATAATTGTTGTTATTAGAATCATGTCATTATTCTAACGGTAATATTTTCCTTTTCAAGTTTATGGTTGTGTTGATTTTTCTTTTTAACCGAAAAAATTTCTCAATTCTTTCCTTCTTGAAAATGCACGTTTTTGTTTGTGATTATACAGTACATTGATATACAGCATGCTTTTGTTTGTGTGTGTTTTTTTTTTTTAAATGTTTTATGCTACGGATTTTTAAACATATGGGCTGGAAAGAAATTAAACAAAAGCAAGTACAATGACGCGAGATGATCACGCACAGACGTTGGCACCATAATCCTCAAGCAAACTTATTTATTTCTTTATTTATTTGCGAATGTTATGGCACCCTTACGAAGTGCCGCCAGTCAGCAGTTTATTGATGAGCCCGGCGCGGACCTGAGGGCAGCTAGAGATCTATTAAGCTCCTTCCCTCCGCTTCTAAAGATCTCCTCAGGTAAGAGCGCAGTGTTGGATCGTCCCAGCAGGTCTTCATGAAGAGCCCAAAGGCAGCGGCAGGCAGCCGAACGAGTGTCTGAATCCTCCAGCATGGAGACAGATAGACAGGGAGAGAGAGAGAGAGAGAGCTAGCGAAATCTCCCGCCGGCCAGCGTCTCCGTGATGGACACACTTATCTGCTCAACAGGTTTCAGCACCAAATGGTTTCCCGTACAGACGGGGCGCCGTGTTTTGGCCTCACAGCCGAAATGAAATTGCCGAGACGTGCGACTTTGCGCTTCACAATAATATGCCGTTTAGCTGCCCGAAGAATAAATTCGAGCTGTTGCATTTCCAGGAAAGCACCAAAACACTAGAAGACAGGCAATTAATATTGTGCCGGGATGAAATGCAATCACGCTCTGTGACTACATAATTCCCTGAGTGTATTATTTTGCTTGTGTTAATAAAAACGTTATATTTTTTGGTGGACTTGTAGAGAATACATCACACACACACATACACACCGGCATTCGCAGGTAGTACAATCAATGAATGCAGGAAGAATCATTCTATATCACGGCCTGATAAGTGATAAATTCATTAATCCTTGATGCCTTGCTGGAAAAGTAAAAGGTAATAAACCACATAATAAATATATTCCTTATAGCAGCAGCTCATTCATATGGTGAATTACCTGTTTTTTTTGTTTGTTTGTTTTTTTGCTTGTTTGTTTTTTGTTTAACAAATTCATTTATATCATTGATGTGCTTGAACTTTCCTAGACAACATTTATTAAAGGAGTTGGAAGTATTCAGTTTTCAGAAAAGAAAGATGGAATAAGTGTTTCTAGCTGGTTGAATGTACAGTAAGTTGAGATTTAAGAAAGGAACAGGAGTTCCACCTCTTCCACTGGTGGATTACCACCATCGGCACCATACTCCCCGTGCTTGGTGGGTTTCCTCCGGGTACTCTGGTTTCTTCCCCTTCCAAGGACATGCAGATTAGTCTAATTGGCATTCTAAAGTTGCCCGTAGTGTGTGTGTGTGTGTGTGCGCGCGCCTTGCGATGGATTGGCACCCTGACCAGAATGTGCCCCGCCTCGTGCCCCAAATCTCCAGGGATAGACTCCAGGCCCCGCGCGACCCTAAATCATACAGTATAGACGACGTGAGTGAGTGAGATCCAGTATGTCTGATATAACTTTATGACCAAGTACATTCAGTGAAGTACACTTGTGTCTTGCTTTTACATAGATTAGCTTTAGAAAATTCTAGTATTAAACTTTTCTTGACTGAAAATTTATCTGAGTCAGTGTAACTCGTTCATCATCTAAACCGCTTTATCCTGTATGCATAAAGGTGATGTGGGATCAACATGTCCTCGGTTTGGGGAAATATCTACTGTAATAATACAGACATCTCTTAACTCCAAACATAACTGAGGAAGTCTGGGAATAAATAGTTAAGCATCATGTCAGAAAGATTTATCGTAACCACTATTGGTTTGGATGCGTTCAGCATGTATGTCGCCTATCATCTGGCCAGCTGTGCTTATCAGGAGCATTATTTTTTGTCTATAGCTGAAGCAAGAGAAAACGTCGGTGGAGTAAATTAAAATGCCACAATCAATTGCCCCTACGTAGCGGAGCTTAATCTCACCTCTTTCCTCCAGCCGGATGGAGAGGAAACGCATGAGCCTACCTAATGCTCCAGCTGACTTCAGCAAACCCGGGGAAATGTGCTGCGTCTTCATTCGGCGTGAAAGGTGCCCATTATCCCATCAGCTTGCAGCACCAAAAATACTCTTTACATAACACGGGATAACCAATGAGAGCTTCTTACACACGAGTCAATTCGATTTTTATGTACAGTACACAGCGCTTTTAATAATAAACAGAGTCACGATGCAGCTTTACAAAACTCCGGATGTAGATTTAGATCATTAATGAAGATGACACTGGTTGACACTTACAAGAACAACATGTCTGTGCACAATTAAAGTGGCAGCGGATCTCTGTGCGAGTGCACCTGTTCCTGGAAGAACCCGGAATTCGGAATCTGATCAAACATCATGAAGAACAAGACATTCCGGAGGAGTATTAGCCAGAGTTTTGTTGACAATAATCTCCTCAAACATCCTGCAGAAATCCACCATTTCGAAATGGAAAGATTTCTGGAACACTATGACCAGGATGCAGGATGTCCATCTAAAGGGGATTAGTCTGAGAAGCAACCAAGAGTCCCGTGTTAATGTTCAATGTTGTGCTACCAGCAGTGTGTCTCACTGAAAGGTCTTACGTATCATTTTAGCAAAATTATAATTATTTATTACCAATATTAAAGCAGATTTGAGGAGACCAGTTCAAAAGAAGATCACAAGTCACGTACACAACCAAGAGTCTACGGCTAAACTCTCAACTCTCGTGATGCTACCACCACCGTGCTTTATTGTAACGATTTCTGTTTTGGTGTTCTATTTAGCATTTGCATTCATGACGTACTGTATAAGGCCAGTTATGTCTTCGGTATTTAAGTTCCAGGTTAGAAGACTACATGAAGTGGAACATTTCAAGGTTTTTTTTTATTATACGCAAACAAATTTAGGAGATCAAAAAAGGGCGTAGGCGGTTGTGGTTTGGGATGCTAATCAAAGGGTCAGGGCTTCAACCCAGCCAATGGATTGCCAGCATTGGGCCCTTGGGCAGGGCCCTTAACTCCACTCTTACACCACTGTTGCTGGTCCCAAACACTGTATGAGAAAGAAGGAGGGGTGGGGGTTGGGCTAGCAACCCAGCCCCGTTCAAAAAAAAAAAAAAAAAAAAAACTTCCTAGAAATGATGTTACCTGTTTTCCAATGTGCTCATCAACACAAGGACAACAACAACCGGACCTCTTCTATTCACATTTTAAATATTACATTTTGGGGCAGTGGTGGCTCTGGGTTACTTATTGGCGGGTTGGGGATTCAAGACCCCAAATACACCAAATTGCCCCTTGAACAGAGCCTTTCACCTAATATGCTCCAGTATCCTGGCTGATTTTGCGCACTGACCTCGCTTTTTACCTGGGATATGTGGAAAAAAGCTTTTCCCTGTGCTGTAAGGTAGATGTGACAAATAATTGAATATTAAACCTAACCACAGCAAACCATCATAATGCTGAGGAAGTGGCGGCATAGTGGTTAGCGCTGTCGCCTTGTACCTCCAGGTCCTGGGTTTGATTCCTGCCTCAGGTGTGTGTGGAGTTTTACATTCTTGCTGTTCTCGGTGGATTTCATCTGGGTGCTCTGGTTTCCTCCTACAGCCTAAATACCTGTAATTTAGGATAGTTTGCATTCCCAACGTGCCCATAGTGTGTAAATGGGCGTGTGAATGTGTGTATGTGTGTGCCTAAGTCTCCTGGGATAGAGGCTCCAGGCCATGCTCGATGCTGTATACAGTATATATAAGCAGTCTAGACGATGCGTGAGTGAGGTTAACGTTTCATGGTAGAATTTAATCATTAAAATATTCATTCCTGCGATATGAAAAACAATGGCGTTTTCAGTTCATCAAATGTTTTTGATAAATGTTTCTAATATTTTCCCCCATAACTCACACTCACCTGAAACCATCAGAATATTTTAACATAAAAATACATATTTGAGCCTAACCCCAGAGCTGTCCTTTTCCCAGCATGCAGCGCTATAGTGCGGCGTAGCTCTCACTGAGCCGTGCGATGTGCAGACTGCAGAGGAACTTTCACTGCTCTCTGACATTTTGAGGTTAGAAAGCCGGAAACGCTGGTTTACTGAGCACAGCTCGGGATTTAAGTGGAAAAGCAGCCATGAAAGACATTTTTAATCTGCTAATGGAAAATCACATTACATTTTTTTCCCCCTTCAATTTTGCTCTTCTGTGAAGTAATATTATAGACTCTGGGCTCGAACGGAAGCGCATTTTTATTTTATTTCCTCCCCCTTGCCGTCCACATGTTTGAAATGTTAAAGCCGGGCATTGGAGACGGAGATTAGTTCTCTCTCGGTGAGTAAGTCTTCCATAGGATTATGTTCGTTTGTCCTTATGTAGCCTCGCCGGCCATCTTCATCATCTATTATTCCTTATGAAAGTTTTTCATTAAAAAAAAATATAAAGTGAGGCTGGCGCGTATTAGCCGAGCTCGCTATGAAGTACAACCCGGTTCTGGAAGGTGTTTCGGAGAGAATGTGTAAAGTTTGTTATTTAATGGAGATGATAACGGTCGCTTTGTGCTCGATGGCGATTGCTGGATTGCAGCGGCATTTAGAAACTTCGAGTTTTACACATTAAACAGCAAAAACATTTTGGGGAAATTTCGCATTTTGCTCTTAAATAACTGAAAGTGTAGAGCTTTTTAATCATACAAATAACAAATGTCCAAAATGTTTTCCACGGGCATCTCCACATCTTACAGGATGTTAAAGACGTTCTAAGTGACCTCATCTGTAGATATGATTGAAAATAAATGAAACAAAGAATGACATGGTGTGGTTTTTTTTTCCATACTTGGATATTCAGAAAGCTTGTCTTAAGCAGGTTCTGGAATACAATCATTAGCTGCGTTTACACAGACCCTAATATTCCACTAATAAGAAAAATTAAATCCCAAATGCATTATGTAAACATCTCAGTCGGGATAGTCTGACTGATCTCTGTCTTTAATAATTCATTCAGGAGTTAAATATTCTCTCTTGTTGGAATTAAAATGTTAGTACTGCCGCCTTGGACCTCCAGGGTCCGGGTTCGATTCCCGCAGTAAAGCATCTAAGCTGACATAGATGAGCTCTGGTCTTGTAACTAATCAGAACACAGAAGGCAGGATTTATTAGAAAAGATAGGAAGCCTAACTTAAACTTAAAGTTGGAGAAAAAATTATTCTCGTTTTTCTTCTGTTAAAGTATATTTCCAGCATATGATAAAAAAAAAAAAAACACACACATTCTGATTAAATGCAGCAGGGCGATAGTTAGTTAGTATTTTTAGTATTTTAATATTTTAGTATCATGGTTTCAGTGTTTTATTAATAATTTTTTAAAAACTTATTTATCACCAGTTCTGTCCAAGTCCCATGAGTGCTGATATTGGATATAACAGCACTGGGGTGTTTAACTATGTGCATCACTCAGCTGTTTCACAGGTGCTCTAATCAGAGGCGTCACGCCCATTCATTTGCCAAAATATTTTCACATTAGCTGGCTGTAAAAACTGTTACATTCCATTTTCACAGTAGGTGATTTAATTAGCTAATTAGCTTTACTGATGGAATCGAGCTTTTCTGTATGTATGTACTGTATTCTCATTTGAGGTCTGCATGCTGCACACAGACGCAAATCTCTCTGTTTAGGGTATTTGGTTCATTCCAACTGGAGAGCGAAGTGTCGGACTTCAGTGAATGTCTAAATTACTAATGGCTGCCGAGTTTCTATTTTAATGTGTCTTTAGCATAAGTGATTACCGTTAGCTTGTTGTCCTTTATTATCATTATTATCAAGTTCGTCAAATTCGTAGGCGTTTTAGATGCCGGTTCCAGAGCATGATGGTTCAGGTTCTAATAATCTTTAATCACTCTGTCGATCGCAAATAGTGGCTCAGTTTTAAGCTTCTCGCCTGCCATGTGGAAGTTCGATTGCCACCCAACGTCTAAACTACAGCCAGTGGATGCAGTGCCGGGCCCAAGCCTGGACAAAGTGACAGAGTTGCATCAGGAAGGGCATCCGGCGCAAAAACCTGTGCCAAGCTTGTGTGCCAATCGGATGGTCCGCTGTGGCGATGCCTTGCCTGGACCCGCAGAAAGACCAACAACAAGAACACCGTTGGTCTACAGCTCAACGCTAGTCCCGCCGCTCGAGGAAGGATATGTGTTGGTGGAGCAAATTAACTGATGAAATAAACATACAAATCATAATCAGTTGATAATACAAGTCTGTGTGGATGAGATGTTACTATAGAAACGATACCGATTTAGAGTGAGCGCATTAATCTATAACCTACTGTCAGAGCTGCTCTTTTAGAAAATCAACGTGTTTTTTTTTTTTTTTACTTTTAGACCTACTTCAAAGTTGTTCCAAGGCATTTGAAATGAAAAACCTCTGTTTATGTGTTTATAATGATCAGGAAACAGAGATCGTTATCGACCGGCCCGAGCCATAATGGCAGTTAACTAATCACCCCCGGAGGCGCTCCTCCATCAGGACGACGTCCCGCGGCTTCTCTCGCGCTATCGATAGGTGAAATCTCCCGAGGGTCTCGGAGACAATGTATTTCATTTGACTGTAATTAATGCTCGTGCGTTTAGTTTACTCGGCGTTGCACGAGTAAGCTCTTCTTTAATTAGCGCACTCAGGACCGATCGATGGAGAGCCGCTCCTGAGATCGTCGTGACAGATACTCGCCTTCTGTTCTGTCTCTTCTGATAACGCTGCGTAGGAACGCTCCGGTGTGACGAGCGAAAGGCGGCAGCCTCCGTGAATGGCGTCGTTAGTGCTGCTGGGTGGTGTTTAAAACAACATCTGTGGAAAAAGAGTCCTGACGGTTCATTTTGAGAAGATACGACAGATGTTCGAGCGATTCTTTAGGGTATTTTACAAGGAATAACAGTCCTGTTGCTAAAATTATTCACGCACACAAAGACACACACACACACACACACACACACACACACACACACACATACAGGATGGAGGCGGAGTAAATTCCGATTGCGCTCGAGGCGAAACCGCGCTGTTGAATTCTCGATTCCGATTGGTCCGAAGATGTTGATTAATTTTAAATTAAAGCAGCCCGGGGGAAAGTTGTTAACTCAGACTGTTAACTCAGACGCTGTTCTGAGGACAATATAGGACACATTATTCTATAGTGAATAATGAACTGTAATCATTTGCCTTAAAAGCAAAGAAGCAGCTCAAGACGTCCTGTTAGAGGAAAAGCACCAACAGACCCAACAGTGACCCTGATTCGTCCCACCGTCTTTTCCTCATCATCAGTGATTAATTTCCAATAACAGCTCGCACTGCGGTGTTTCACTCGTCACATATTTCATCTGCGTTTCTTAATTTATTACATTTTTTTCTTAGAGAGAGCGGCTCGTGTTATCCTGACGGCTGGGAATCATCATATCCTCCTATAATTGAATTTCACACTTTTAAATAAATTAACTTCCCACTGCAACCAGAATAGACATGGGAACATCTCTCTCTCTCTCATCTGTCTCTCTCACTCTCTCTCTTCTCTCTCTCTCTCTCTCTCACTGAATTTGCTGATTGTTAAATGTTTTGGGTTCTCGCCATTCTTTTTCCTTTACAATATTTTTCCCCCCTATTTTTATGTTTGCTGTGTGCTTGTATGTGTGTGTTTGTGTGCATGTGTGTGTGAGAGAGAGACAGCTATGAATTACATACTATATAAGTAGTATATATAAGCAGACGAACGCCCCGCACTAAGAATTTTCGCATTAAGAACTGGAATTTAGCAAAAAATTTGACTTGACATGGAAAGCATTTGCGCTATACGAGTGAACAAACTGAGCCGACTTAGTTACGCGTATGTCCGGGAGCAGTTCAAACCTGGTTTGCATCTGAGCGATGCGAGGGTTGTTTTTTTTTTTTTGGGGGGGTGTATAATAAGATTTAGTGAAGACACAGCACCATTGGTCCCAAGAATGTTAGCGAGGACGGTAGCAAGAAAAAGGAAACACTTTCAGTTTGGCTTTTAAAGCAGCCGGTGCCAAGAGGAATCATAAATTGAGGTTAACGGAGGTTGTTTTGTTTGTTTTTATATGCAAAAATATGATTATAATAATGAGTATATGCTTGATATGCAGAGGTATGGCTGTATTAGCGACATTAAGGACACTGTTGCTCAACTAGTTAAAGAGATTCACTGATTCTTTAAATCCATCCTTCCGTACTTTGGTTAGCGGTTTCACATGTTATATTTCACACAATGCCACGTTACTGATAGTAATGCGGTGGGATTTAACCTTCACTTTCATTTCTACCTAAAGAGAGAGCGATGCGGCGGCGCTAATCCCATTGTCCGTCCAGTTCTGTGTGGAGTTTCTCCTTCAGTTCTTCTAGGTTTCCCTGGACAGCCTGGAACTCCAGGCACTGTACATGTTATGTACAAACAAACAAATGAAAATGTTCTGTGTATATTCATAGCTTTGTTGTGATTTTTACATTTTTTTATTTTATATATAATTTTATTTGGGGTTTTTAGATGGTTTCTTAAAATAGAACCTTTAAGTCCTTTAAAAGTGATGGTTACTGAAGATGTCATGGAGGATCCTGAGCCTGTCCAGGGAACACTGGATACTGTATGAGGTGGGTTTAAATCTCCAATTATTTCCGGTCATGAGGTTGAAGGATGATCAAGAACCTAGAAGAACTGAAGGACGAACATGAGAAACTCCACACAGAACTGGACAGACAATGGGATTAGCGCCGCCGCATCGTGAAAGTGGAGGTTAAATCCCACTGCATTACTATCAGTAACGTGGCATTGTGTGAAATATAACTAGTGAAACTGTTACCCAAAGTGGAACTAGACTAACCAAACCCAAAACGTGACAGGGGTTTCCTTTAAGAATCAAAGTTTCTTTTTTTTTTTTTTTTTTTTTTTTTTTTTTTTAACATGCCCACACTTCACTCTCACATCAGGCACATCTGTAGTCTGCTGGGGAAAATGGCAAAAAAAAAAAAAAAAAAAGTGTTCCTTGTTAACGAGAACACATTCACATTCTTTCACACATTTCAGAATAGCGCTCGGTTTTATGTGAACGCTGCGACCCTGTTCCTCTTTACGTTCACAAGTGCGATCTCTGGGGTGCGATCTCCTCTCGGAGACACGTCCATTAGCTGTCCCGTTCCCACACAAGCAGTGCGTAATCAGTAGACAGGAGGCTGGAGGGTGACCCGTGATCCTTACGGGACACGGTGATGCTGTAACGTCACATCTCTGACTGCATCTGCATCTCTGACCTACTCACACTGCAATTCCCAGAATCCTCAGCAGGTCAAATTCTGTTTGTCTGTCCATCTTCACTCTAGAAGCCTCACCTGATACATTTTGGGGGGAGGAATGAGAAATCACGAAGGTGTCAGATCATGTGATCAATTCATATGGCTCCTTGAGTTGTTCATAGTGTACTAATCACACAAAATTTTCTCTCGATTATAATCTCCCAAAAATACAGTACACACACACACACACACACACACACTTCAGATCACCTCTCTCTCAGGTGCGTACGTTATTTGTCTTGTTTGTACAAATTAGTTACAGTGGAACCTTGGATTACGAGCATAATTCGTTCCGGAAGTGGGCTCGTATTCCAAAACACTCGTAAACCAAATAGAATTTTCCCATAAAAAATAATGAAAACTCTATTTGTTCTACAGCCCCAAACAATAAATACATTAGAATAATTAATACAATATATAAAGTAAAAATAAAACAAATTAACCTGCACTTAACATTTTAAAAAAGTAAAAATAAATCCAAACAGATAAGTGTTTCCGTGTATTTTGTGTGTGTGTGTGTGTGTGTGTGTGTGTGTGTGTGTGTGTGGAATTAGCCCCTCTTAAACAGTAAAACTCCTTCTCCCTCCCCTCACCTCGCTTTTTAAGTTTCACAACTAACATATACAATGCAAACACTGTTTTAATGAAGAAATCTCTCTAATGATACTCGGTGTCAAAATAAGAGTTGCATGCACGATACATGATACTCGGTGCTTGTAAACTAATACTTGCTCGATTTCCAATGAAAAATGAATTAAAAATCTTTGCTCGGTTTGCGGAACAATCGTAAACCACGTTACTCGCAATCCGAGGTTCCACTGTATCTTGTATGAGCAAGTTATTATCTTTGGGGGGAAAGTTGCTCATTTTCGTTTATGGACAAGTATTATTATTTTTCGAAACAAGAAAATAAGTTGCTTCATACCTCCTATTAATTTCGAAAACATTTTAGAGTACGAAATTGTTCCATTCTCGTTATTAATAAAACAGCGTGATTTATTTCCCCCCGCTGTTTGTTTGCTGAACATGTCAACCGTCATGGTTACGTCTCCAGCATCGCTGCTTCTGATGAATAAAAAGGAAAAATAAATAAATAAATAAATAAAATTTTAAAAATTATAATTTAAAGTGATCGCAACCTTTCTTAAATTTTTATTAAACTTTTTTTTTTTTTTTTACTTTCTCGCTAAATCTGCCAACTTTCCGAACCCTCTTGGTGACTTATTTTCATGTCAAAAGCAACTAGCGACATATCTAGCGACTTTTTTTGGTCTTATTGGACACTTTCACTGTCCTCAACAAGCAGAAGGTGCCGTGAGCCCCTCCTCCGTCCCAAAGCTCTCACGGGTGGTCAGTCTCACCGTAGCCTCCCGCAGCAGTCCCAGCTGCACCTGCACTCAGAGCAGACAGGAGACTCACACCACTGTATATAAAAAACAGTCTCTGCAGTTACATACATACTGTAAGGCTTGGACTGGATAAAGTGTAGAAAACATACAAACATACTCATTTAAGGAGTAACAAATGACTGACTGTGCAGTTATATGAAAATAATTCATGGAAGCGTGGCGTGATGTGAAGCGGAGGGTCAGTACCACCCTGAAGTGGATTATTTTCGAATAATTTCACAGAATAAAGTGTCTTATTCTAATCGTGTGTAACACAACGGTTTGCACGGTGACTGTTACCAAGCGCTGACGTCTTGTTTAAATGTTAAACATTAAAGGGAACACGGTTTGCTTTGTTAAACATGTTTTTCGTCATCCCTTGTGGTCCCGATGGTTATTATTTTAAATTATTTTTCGATGTCTTTATTAGTCTCTAGATTATGTGGATGTACAGTCTGTGTGTATGAGCTGTTGCCATGGAAACAATGACAAACGTTACACAATCTGTAATTCTTCTGTGCTGTGATAGAAGGAAAAAGGAATCCACGTATACAGGCGGCTTCTTCTTTACCGCCGATGACGTGTTACGGATATATCTGCAGTTTAAGCCGGCCGCTCCAGTTGTTTTTATTTCTTTTTATTTCTTTTTATTTCTCGAAAGGGGCGACCGACGCGACGTAGCGCTTCTGGCCCGTTCACACCAAACTCTCAGCTGTAGCGTTCGAAACGAAGATGATCTGAAAGGAGAATTCTCAGGCTCTCATGCTGTTCGATGGTCTAAATCCATCCAAGCGTTCATTTTCATTAAGTCTCACAGCGCATCAGATATCATAATTATGGACCATTATTACCGCCGTGATGGAGCTGTCTGCGTTTTACAGAGAAAAATAGTGCTGTGTGTAACTTTGATGCCATTTTCTGGGCCAAGTGTTGACAGTTTCATTTTTGTATTGATTTAAACTTAATGTTTTTAGCGTCTCTCTGCCCTTCTGAGATCTGAAACCAAATGAAGACATTTATGCAAACTATTATTATTAATATTATTATTATTATTATTATTTAGTAATGGCAATAAAAATCGAGTTATTGGGTTACTGTATGTTTATACACATGGGTCAGGTTGCTCAGTTTAATCATTGAGCAATGAAACAAAATGTACAAAGATGAACAAAAAATGAAAAGTACAAAAATATAATCTCACTCACTCACTCACTCACTCATCATCTACAGGTATCCTGTATTCAGGGTCGCGGGGACCTGGAGCCTATCCCAGGAGACTGAGGGCATGAGGCAGGGTACACCCTGGACAGGATACCAATCCATCACAGGGCATACACACACACACACACACACACACACACACACACACACACACACACACACACACACACACACACAGCGACCAATTTGGGAACACCAATTAGCCTAATCTGCACGTCTTTGGACTGTGGGAGGAAACCGGCGTACCTGGAGGAAACCCACCAAGCACGGGGAGAACATACAAGCTCCATGCATACAGAGACGGGAATCGAACCCAGACCCTGGAGGAGCAAGGCGACACTGCTAACCACTACACCACTGTGCCGCCGACAAAAATATAATATAAAGTTTAATATGTTTAATGAAAATAATTATATTTAATTTAATAGTGCTATATAACTGCTACTATTACTTGTACTTGTTGTCCTCCTCCTCCTCTTCCTCCTCCGACTACGACTCCAACTCCTACTGCTGCTGCTGCTATTTTTTCCCTCCTCCCACTGCTGCAACTACATTTCCTCCTCCTCCTCCTCTGATCTTCTCATCCTCCTACTGCTGCTCCTCTGATCTTCTCATCCTCCTACTGCTGCTCCTCTGATCTTCTCATCCTCCTACTGCTGTTCCTCTTATCTTCTCATCCTCTTCCTCTGAACTTCTCATCCTCTTCCTCTGAACTTCTCATCCTCCTACTGCTGCTCCTCTGATCTTCTCATCCTCATCCTACTGATACTGCTACTTCTTTTCCTCCTCCTCCTCCTACAGCTCCTCTGATCTTTTCCTCTTCCTCTTACTGCTGTTCCTTTTCCTCCTCCTGTCACTGAGGCTGTTCCTTCTTTTCCTCCTCCTTCTCCTATTGCCGGTTCGTTTTTCCTTTGTCCTACTTCTACTTCTGCCGTTCTTCTGCTGCCGATACTGCTGTCCCCAGTCTATTACTAACGCTCCTCCAATGACATCTACTCTTACTCCTTCTCCTGCTAATACTACCCCTCCTTCTACTGATGCTGCTACTACAGTGGTACTGGTGTTACTGTTAGTCTTAGTCTTAGTCTTAGTATTAGTATTAGTAGTGGTAGTGGTAGTCCGACCTACTGCTGCAACTGTTACCTTCTTCCCCTGATCCTCCTACTTCCACTGCATCTAATACTAATAATGCTACTACTAATAATAATAACATAAACTAAACCATTAACATTACCACTTTAAACATCAATATGTATTAAAATTCTGAATAAATGATATTAACAAACATTTAGGATTGAAACCATGAGCACTCAAATATACGTAAAGAGATTCTAAAATACAAATCCGAAATCGAATGAAATGTACAATAAATTGAAAGATAATATAAATTACGACGAAGTGATTAAGATCATATGTAATTATAATGAATCATAATGAATAAAATCCATCGGTCTAATGTAAAACCCTGTGCTGTCTGCATCTCCCGTCATGTTTCTCTCCGCCTGGTCTCGGCACTGAGACGGATTTCCATCAGGTCTTTTTCCTGCACGCTGCTGTCATGCATTATTGATGCGGATCTTCCTCCTGGATGTCAGGACACACTATTCTCCGGG
The DNA here is from genome assembly GCA_011419295.1 of Clarias macrocephalus. NCBI lineage: Eukaryota > Metazoa > Chordata > Actinopteri > Siluriformes > Clariidae > Clarias > Clarias macrocephalus. The sequence continues at coordinate 70,130 of JAAGKR010003745.1, forward strand.
CATGGTGGCTCTATGAAGCTTGTTTTTTTCCTCAGCTGATCCGTGTTTACAACAAGTTAACAGCTTTCCTCCACCTACCGGTGCTAGCTGGCGACGGCTAATGAACTAGCCTGGCTCGCCGCGTAGGTTAGAGTTATTACGAGCGCTAGTGCGGGGGAGGTAAAGAGAATGAAGAGGTTGTCTCATGAAGCGTTAGAGTGAGCGTATTAATATTAATAC
>JAAGKR010003746.1:0-51541 GCA_011419295.1 Clarias macrocephalus
CAAGAAAAAACGACAGAAATTGTCAGTAAAGGCTTAAGTTATGCCTGAGATGTAGATTTGGAAACTTTTAGTTGCACAACTTAGTGTTTTTGTGTAATTATTTATTTTAATGTGTGCCTTAGTTTTTTTTTATCCTTAAAGTCATTTGAAAAACTTTTTTTTTTTTGCATCCGAGAAAAGGCTTTAAAATAAGGATGTATGGTGCTGTAATGCACTTAATTAATATCAGTCAACTTTAATACCCCTCTCTCACCTAGGCGGTTTCGCGCGGTGGCAGGAAGTTCGGTTCTTCATAATTCACCGCGAGTTTTGGCACTGCAATTACGTTTCCAAATTAAATATGTTTAAGCCGCCTTAAAAACATGTTTAAACCTGTTTAATTTTTTTGGCTGACCTTGCAGAACTTTACGGAACGTCAGCGGGCAGTCACGGCGGCTCACGGTGCCTAACACCGCATCTCACTGCGAGTCAAACCGCATAGGTGAGAGAGGGGTATAAGCTGTTCCTTGTATTGTGAGTAATGACGATGTTTATTTTTGATAAAAATGCTGTATGCATTTAAAACATAAAAGTAGATTTTTCTAAAAAGAAAACCAATTAATCTTTGTTTCTCTTATATATTTTACATTTCTGTTTAATTAAGCAAAAGTGCATTTTATCCGATTACTCGATTAATCGATCATTTTTTGGTAGAATACTCGATTACTAAAATATTCGATAGTTACAGCCCTAATCCACTGCACTATTAAACAGGCAGAACAGGAGAAATGTGTTTGGCAACTCCCAAGCCATCTTAATGTATTTTTACTGAATTAGCCTCACAGACAGAGACAGTTTGCAACAAAACATGCTAAAACCGCTGGTCAGCTTTAGATCAACAGCATCCTGTCCAGAATTCTATTAAATGGTTACATTTTGTGCTCAGATCATGTACGCATGCTGTCCATCACCATTTTGCACCAAATACACTTACAGCCATATATGGCAAGTGCACACACAAAAACATTTTACACAAAATATTAACCGCCTACAATTGTGTGCAAAATCTTCACCTCTCATTTCTACATATTTTGTAGATTTTTAATGCAGCTTTAAAGAATAGTTCCTGAACTAATTTTTTGCCTCTCATTTTCAGTCCCTGTACCTGACCGGTAGGAATGTTTTTATTTGTTAAGCCACACAGTGACCTTAAGCATAAAAATACTATTTAACCTAAGGCATGAACCAGTGAGAAACAGCTGCAGGTGATAGCAGATGATCAGGTCAGTCATTAGTATACTGGTGATGCTGAATGCTGAGAGGTTGGAACAAATGAGAGGGGAAATGAGGTTGTTTCTACCAATTTTTTTTATTGCATCTTTAGGTGCTTTGTAGCCTGTCACAGTAAAATCTGTTCCCATTTCATTAATTTAAAATACATAATTTAACTTCATGTCAAGAAATGAGGGGCAGCACAGTACTCTGTATATTAAGAAAAAATTATTCCAACGGAACAAAAACATCAAAAACACGTGTGTGACTTTAATTGATTATACCACTTACATGCAAGCAAATAAAAGATGCGGAGTTCATTTCAGTGGAATTAGTTCTTTAGAATCTGTTCTTCAACAAGAAGTCAAAAGAGCTGTGACTTCCAGTGAAGCAAGACATCAGTATGCCAGAAAATCATATGCTTTGGTCCACTGCACTCTTAAACACAGAACTGGAGAAATGGGTTTGGTTACCTTTTTAATGAATAACCATTTTTTACACTAATAAGCCTAGAACTCTGAAAACAGTGAAAAGTTTTAAAATTCATTCTAAAAACATTTCCATGCTGATTTGTATAACAACTTGGAAATATCAAAATATATTTCCTTAAGTACATTCATTTTTCTAATGTTAAAGTTTAAACTTGTCAGTCATTTTAGGCATGGCTTAAAGAGCATATGTTGATGAGGATGGTCCAGTGATGTGACTCTGTAACGATGTGCTTTACGTAAATACGGTTTCCTTTGTTTAACCAGGAACAAGTTCTCCAAAGCAGTCCATTTTTACGTCAGTGCAGCAGCCGCACAATAAAATCTACGAGGCAATATCTGACTTTAAAAATAAAATGTTAAGAATTTCAAATAGCAAAGCAAATGTCTTAAAACAAGTGTTGTAATTATTTTGCTAAGCAGTATCATCATGTCAGTACTGTGTGTTGAAGCAGGTTGCCATAGCAACAAAATAGGTCATGGGCCTGAGCAAGTTAAAGCAGAAAATGAGTGAAAAAGAGAATGAATATGTTAAACAAGCACTTGGAGAACATTTCAAAGCTTAGTGAGAATTTAGACTGTAAAACAACAAAAAAGTGTCATGAATACCAAAGGCAATAAGCAAAGAAAGCAAAGTAGAATAGATGGAGAGTCAGTGAAAGGAGTTATCACCTTTAGGATTTCTAAAGCTCAAACTACATTTGGATTTCTGTAAATTATATGTTTACTGTTAAAAGTGATATGAAAAAATGAGTTGAAATGTGTGATAGGGACAGAGAGCCAGGAGCAGAGAATATGCACAGAATATGCTCGTGTGCTGGCTGTGAATTTGACTCTGTGCTTTGTGTATACTCACTTCTCAGAATAAAATTTCTCAGAGCAAGCATCATGTGACCTTTATGAGCCATGACAGAGAGAGATAGAGAGAGAGGGAGAGAGAGAGAGAGAGAGGGAGAGGGAGAGAGGGAGAGAGAGGGAGGGAGAGAGAGAGAGAGGGAGAGAGAGGGAGAGAGAGGGAGGGAGAGAGAGAGAGAGGGAGAGAGAGGGAGAGAGAGGGAGGGAGAGAGAGAAAGAGAGGGAGAGAGAGAGAGAGAGGGAGGGAGAGAAAGGGGGGGTGCAGAGAGCAAACTGTACAGGGACAGCTCAGATTGTCATGGCCACAGTAGTCAGTGTGTGAGCACACTATGTCAAGTTCCCTCTCCTTGTCTCTGATCCCTGTCTGGCTGGGACAGGGAAGTACTGGGCTAACTTTGGGGGGGGGTCAAGGGTTGTAGATATTCCAATACATTCTGGGCTGATGGCCAACTACAACAAGGAAAAAGAAGAAACCACAGCCAGAGCACAGAAAGCTGAGAGAGAAATAAAAAGCACTTTTAATGTAAGGTTGTAGCTTCAATGGTTTCAGTCTCAAAGTAGCCAACTTTATTTACTAGCTAAAATTATATTCAATCTGTTCGTGTGATAAAGCGCCCGCTCTATTATCTAGAGACCGCAAGTTCGATTCCCGGGGTGATGCTGTAGCCTTTCGCAGCTGAGGGTCTGGAGAGCGCTGATAGGCCGAGCTCTCTCAGCAGTGTGAAAGATGGGAGGCGCTTACCATCACAGATGCCCTAACATCAATCGCGGCTCTACAGCCAATCATGGGCGTCTGTGAGCTCACGCAAGTGGAAGGAGCGGATAGCGCTGTCCTCCGAGTGTGTTACGCCGACGTGGACTTCGTCATGGACCCGAGGTAGGAATCAAACCCTCGACACCACCATCATGCCACCGTTTATTGCATATACTTTAAATTAGTTCCACGATAGCAATGACCAAAGGCAAAAAGATAATTGATTTCAGTGGTTAAAAACTAAAAGCATTCCTTTTGTTTTAGAGAAATCATGTCCAGTTCACCAAGGTTTACAAGTTTGTAATTCATAAATTAAGAGAAATTAATGCTTTTCCCCCCCGCACTTCCCTGTACCGAAACCATACCAAACTGTGACTTTCAAACCGAGATATGTAACAAACCAAGAGATTTTTTCTAAGAATTGATTCTAATTTTGTAGTATTTCTCATGATCCATTTCAAATATCATATTTTTACAATGAACTGAACAGACATTATTATATACTGTATATATTATTTTAATTAGGACTAGGATGGAAAAAAATGAATAAACCTGGATAATGTATCTACAGTAGCTTAAACCAGTCTGGTGGTGGTACTCTAACATACACGATTGCTAAAATTATCACGATAATCATGATTTTTCTCCATGTGAATTGAGATTATGATTCTCTTACATGATTCTCTTACACATGTATTGCACTCAAGTAAAAAAATCTGCTGTCTACACAGCACTTTCAACTCATAATAATAAAAAAAGATTATTTCCCTTATTGTAGAAAACTTAAGATAATAACTTAAAAGTTGTTAAACAAAAATAAAATGTTAACTATAAAAATAAATAAACATAACTGATAAATAGCATCTGCGCTTTTTGGACATTCAGCCAACTGCAGTACATGCATTATTTTATATCATTGTTATTTTTATTAGCTTATGGTTAATGTCAGTTTGTTAGGTAGTTTGTAATTAAATACATAGTTTACATTGTTGAATTTATTGTTGTCAAAGGTTTTATTTCTCAGTCTTAAACTTCTAATATGCTTCTATGAGGCTTTCTGTTCTCAAAGTCTCTGTGTACAGAACTGTACATGACTGTCTCTGTTTGCACAGTAGTATATATTTTTGTTTTTAGGGTGTGTGCGTGCCTGTAAGTATATAAGTCATTTAGCATATGCTGCAAAGAATAATAATGATATAACGTATACAATCATAAACTATTTACTGCAGTTAGTGGTAGTATTTTTAAGATTCACATTTCAGGACGAGAAGTAAAAGATTCTTCTTAAAATTTCTACCACTAACTGCAGTAAATAGTTTGTGTTCTGCTGAGATACTAAAAATTGATATGGCCTTATAAATGTAAAAAGAACATTGGATAATAATGTATGTTTTTAGTAGTTTTGTTGTCACTTTGATAAGTAACATGACTTATTTTTACTGCTGAGGTGGGGCTAATAAATTAGGCCTATCCATTTTATGAACAGAAAAAAAATATCTTCACAGTGTACACAAACATTATTGTGTCTTTAGAAATCAAATCCATTTACGGACATTGAAAAGCATAATGTATATTCTTTAGTGATTTTTATGCTTTAGGGAGTATATGGGTATGCAATAAACTTTTCCTAGTTTAGCTAGGCTTTCACCATGTATCAACTTGTATGGTCTTTGGCAACTTGAAGGAAGAATCACATTCTTTCATAGTTTGTCTTACTATGCAATAATTTCAATTATCTCACAAAAAATATTTATAAACCTGAGTACTTTCACTTCTCAGAAATGCATACAAGAAATGCAGAATGCTAAGTGTTGAAGTATAAAGGCTAAACCCATAGAAGCAGTGAAACACAAGAAACACACACAGCCACCATTTACAAAACAGTAATGTAGGCGGAGACAGATGGCACTGATGATATTGCACCTAAACAGACATCATCTTCCATTCTCACGTAAAATTAACTTCCATATCTGATTCAATCTGTGCCCAGGTAAACTGTATCATTCTCAAGACCACCTTTTCCAGTAGACTTGGGCACAGTTCCCAAGCCTGGAATGATTGTGTTCTCACTGATCAAAATTAACTAGACTTTGGGGTCAAGTGTCCTCGGAAATGATCCCGGGACCCTAATGTGAAAACACCCCAAGTCCCATTCACTGTCTATACCACTTGACCCGCATCTGGAGGGTTACAGGGGGACTGGAGCCAGGGAACTCAGTACACCCTGCATGGGGTGCCAACCCAGCACACAGCGAAAGCACACACACTCAAACACCCAAATCAGACTCTATGGGCAATTTGGAGATGCCAGATATCCTGCACCAGGTGCCTTTAGACTGCAGAAGAAAACAACAATACCTGGAAGAAACCCAGCAATCATGGGAAGAACATGCAAACTCCACACACACACACACACACACACACACACACACACACATACACACACATACACACACATACACACACATACACACACATAACACACATACACACACAAGGCAAGATTCAAACCGCCAACAATGGAAATGTGAGGCAACTTTACTGAATCTTGTTCGTGCTTATAAAAAGTATTAATCATGCACCACACTATTTGTCACTCAAACCTATATAATAGTGTCCATTGCTGTCAAGAAAAATGCACAAATTATTTTACAGATATAGTTTCTCACACAAGAGGTCTAAAGATGCTGACTCAAGGAATTAACACGAACTAGTTATGATTCATCTTTTACAATGGCCAAAGGTCATAAACCATTGAGAGAATAAAATGACTCATAGTCACATGAGTGAATTGCACAAGCTGCACTACAAGGTAAACATAACTCTACTTGCCATTTCCTTAAAGCAGCTACACTGCATCATAAAAACAGTCGCCATTTCAGAAGGGTCAAATTATTGAGCTGCATCAAGCAAGGGAAACAACTAAGGAGATATGAAATTACTGGTCTCCAATGCATAATTAAATCCTAGAATGATAGTGGTGAACTGTCAACTTTGTGGAGGAAATATAGCTGGAAGAAATCATTAACTGTTCACAGTTTGTGAAGTTAATGATTAGTGAAAAAACAAAACAAAAAAGACAGTAGAAATCAGTGTTATGTGCAGTACAGACCAGAAGTTTGGACACACCTTCTCATTCAAAGATTTGTATTATGGCAAGAAAAAAGCAGCTAAGGAAAGAAAAACGAGTGGCCATCATTACTTTAAGAAATGAAGGTCAGTCAGTCCGAAAAATTGGGAAAACTTTGAAAGTGTCCCCAAGTGCAGTCATAAAAACCATCAAGCGCTACAAAGAAACTGACTCACATGCGGACCGCCCCAGGAAAGGAAGACCAAGAGTCACCTCTGCTGCGGAGGATAAGTTCATCCGAGTCACCAGCCTCAGAAATCGCAGGTTAACAACAGCTCAGATCAGAGACCAGGTCAATGCCACACAGAGTTCTAGCAGCAGACACATCTCTGGAAACCACTGCTAAGGACAGGCAACAAGCAGAAGAGACTTGTTTGGGCTAAAGAACACAAAGAACACAAAGAAAAATCTTTGAATGAGAAGGTGTGTCCAAACTTTTGGTCTGTACTGTATAATAGTGAAAGTGAGAGCATTTCCACACACAGTATGTGATGAGAACTCACAGGATTGCAACTAAACAGCCGTGTTGGTATAAGAAAACCATCTGTTAGTGAGACTATTCAGAAAAGAAACCTTTAAATATTATACTTTTGTTACAATGGAAACAGGTCATGTGGTATGATGAGTCCAGATTGACAATTTTCCAGAGCAAAAGCGGTGCCTAGAAATGGCTGTTTTTTAGCTTGATGGGCCATGACCGATCACGCCGGATATAACCAATCCTGTGCCGAGTGCACAAGCTTCTGGGCAGTGTAACATTTTATAGTGTTACAGTATCAAAAGTTGCAAGTGTTAAAAATTCTCCAATTGGCATGTTTCTCCAATATCTGTTTGAGGATTAGTCTCAAAACCCAATCATCGGTATGAGTGTGGTTCCTCCAAAGGTGTCTTCCTATTGCCATCTCTTGGAGTTTTTCCTTCAGTTCCTGATCAGGAATAATCACATTAAACACATTTCACACGCATTTTAATAATTTTCTTTTGATTCTATAATTCTATAAGCTGCTTTGCGACAATTACCATTGTTAAAAACGCTGTATAAATAAAATTTAATTGAACTGAATTCATTACACATGCTCACACCAATCCCGATAATTAGTTAATCAGGTAGATAATTAGTCTCAGGAACACACGCATCAGGAGCCGTGTGTGCCCGCGTTAGAAGCTGCGCATGCCTTCACTTTCCCTCAAACTTTTGAGTTATGACAACATTTTGTAAGGTTCAACGTCTTAAAATTGGAACAAAATTAGAAAAATAATTAATTAATTGTGATACTTCCAAATTACAATATTAATCGAATCGACTCTTAGGTATCGTGATAATATGGTATCGGATAGTCGCTGGTCTACCCATGAGTCTGCATTTTATTTTGCCCACAACAGACTTGTGTTGTAAATTGGAACATTAAGGAGCAGCAGCATGCAGAGTCACAAGCAGGACATGGTAAATACACTTTTGTTGGCAGTAAGCAAGAACACCAAACACTCTTTGTACTTCCATCTTCTGAGGAGCGAAAGTACTCGATTCAAAGGGAACTGTGAGTGGTAAAGGGAACAAGTGAACAACAGTTCATCACTTGGTACATCTGTAAGTGTACACAAATCTTAAGATGGCTGAACACCCTGTGCAGTTCATGGTGCAGGAAGCTACTGGCTCACCTGAACACAGCAAATGACTTTTCCCCTCACTCTTTGCCCGCCCAAAAACCTGTATGCTCTACATTAGATGCCATCAAAATTTCTCAGGCACCGTCATCTTGACCAGCGTCCTACAGTATTCATTCACCCTTATCAGACGTGCAACAAAGCACAAGGTTTCATTTAAATTTTTGTCACATACCCATAAAATCCTAATTTCATACAACTCCAGTTTACATCACCATGGCTAAATGTGTTTATGTTGCTATGTTATGAAAAGGGTTAAATATTGACATATAAATATTTTGGGTTTAGAAGCTAAAGATTTTTTTTTATTTGGAGTCCTGGAAATAAGTATTATTTAAGGGATGTGCACTCTTGTGCAACCTTTTTTTTTTTTTTGCTTAAACAATTTGCTTTCATTTGAATTTAGTTGGTAGCTATATCACATTCAAAAGTAGGAAAAGATCTGACATGATTTAGCTTGGTTTATTTATTTATTGTTCTGCATGGGAATACAACATATGTGTTTGTGTGTTTGAAGTTGCACTCTTGTTGCACACTTGTGTAGTGACCATTTTACCTTGAGAAAGATAACTATGGAATAAATGTTTGGTAAACTGAATATAGCAAATGTTCAATATACATAGTCCACTTGTGTTATGATCACTTATTTACAGTATTGTACATGCAGTTGTTAAAGGCACAGGGCTGGCGTTATGCTTTCATTAGCGTTATTAGGGTTCTCACAGTATTCATTAATCTTTCTCTTTGTATTTTGACATGTTAAATCGCTGTTCCCTCAAATCTTTTAATTGTATTTGTTTTTATCATGTACATGAAATGGCTAAGTGTGCACACACTCAGACAGCACAGATAGCAGAGTGACAGGTGGATGGCAGGGTAGCGAGAAAACTAGGTGAGACGAGTTTAATAACACAATGTAAACTATACTTATATTCAGCTTACCCAATGTTTCGATTTTACTAAATGATTATTTAGCATCAAATTATACATTATAATTAAAATGATAACATTTAATTACACCTGATAAAATATGCTAGTGCACTGTGTTGTAAAGAACAGCTGGATCCTGATAAAAATCGGCAATGACATTCAATGACTAAAGTTTCTTTACATACACTGTTATCTGGTCTCTCGTTATGAGCTTTGCAAAATACACTGGGGTAAATTTAGCCAGGGATTTATGATTATTATTTGGCTCAGTGGTACAGTATCATCAGTGGCAGATAAAATGGCTAATGTTTTGATTGTGGATCACATGATTATGTGAGCTCTTCATGAAACAGTGCAACCATAATAACATGTCAAACGTAATACCATTAAAAATAATGTTTTATTAAATAATAAAGTTTTTAGAAACTGTTGGGGGTGGTTCACTGCATATTTTAAGGATTTAGAAGCATTTTGATTTTAAGATTATAAATTAAACTTCACCGTGGTTAACATGAAACACAATTAAGAGCACGGAAATGTTCCAGGTCAGGCACATTGGGTCACATTTCATGCGCAGGCCTTGTGGTGTAATAGTTCCCAAACGTGGCTAGAATGAGAATGGACAATGAGGAGCCTAAATGGTTTTGAGTTGGTGTGCTGGAAAGGCATACTGGGGCTATCAGACTTCCGGATCAAGTTGCAAACTCTGTGTGCTGCTATAAATAGAATAGTAGGACATCACTCTTACAGTGCTGGCTAATGGGGAGACCAGTGGGCCAAGGAGCATCCGTGTGCAGTCAAATCACACCTCACACATACACCTTCCATCTCTTTGCCCCTACCTTTAAATACCTACATACACTCCACCATTATATACAATCGGGTTCACGAGTATTTGGACAGTGTCCGAATATCCATAGTTTTGCTTCTGTACACCACTAAAATAGATTATGGATCAATCAAGATGCAACTGAAGTGTAGACTTTTCATTTTAATTCAATGGGTTTAACAAAAATATTGTAATAAGTGTTTGGAATTACATCAATTTTACATAATACCTGGCTCCAACATAACTGGACAATCTAATATTATACTATAAATAAAACAGTTAAATGCATCTCATTTTCAGTCAATGTCTGCAACCAACATGCATGATAAAATGCTGAGTATTCTCAATGGATTGTACACCCTAGAGCATTTACTTTCCATTTAACACTATTTGGGACTCAACCCCAGAAGCCGGACATTAGGAGAGCTGATATTCTCAAGCATATTTATAAAGAGAAACTTAAAGTACGAGATTTACAGGACTCTCCATGGTTTATTTCTTTTCCTTTGGTTGCCTTTGCAGCATGTCACTATCCATTTGCACTGCAAAGCATTGTTCTATCAGTTTTGCACCATTTGGCTAAATCTGAGGAGAAGGTATAGCTGCTTCCATCAGTAGTCACGTGATCAAACAACAACAGTGACCCAGTTCCAGTGGCAGCCATACATGCCCATGCCAGAACACTGCTTCCACCATGCTTGATAGACGACAGGGTATGATTTGGGGATCTGTTGACTGTGACAATGAGACTTTAACAATAAGACGCCCACCTTCTCCAGACTGTTCTTGACTTGGCAAGATGATGCAAAGGGTTTTGTTTTTTTAATTAAAAAATAATAATAAAAAAAAAAAATTCTGCCATCACCCACTTTTGTTTTGTTCTATGGTCTCCCAGGCTTTTTGGTTATGGTGAGCTCACCAGTGGATCCTTTCTGCCATCTCTCTGATAGGTCTGCTTTGTGTTTTCTTCCATCGTCACATCTTTAGAATGTAAATATTGAGAATTCATGTTCCAAGTTCCAAACATTTTTGCAACATTTTGAGCTTAAATAATAATAAAAATATAAAAAAAACCACAAAATAGCTACCTAACTTTGGCAGTAACTTTAATGTCATTGATTACCTTTTTAAAACAGTGATTAGTATGGTCACTGTTGCTAGTTTAATCAAGGGCCTTTAAAACTAGAATTGGGTGCTTCACACTGTTCGCAGTGTGTGTAGCCAGGCTAATTTTATGTCACAGGTAGATAAGTATACAAACTTAAGTTGTTTTCGCTGTTAAGAGAACTAAGCTCAGCAGACAAACAAGAGTAAAAACACAGCAGGTCTATGGTGGATAATGTTAATGTTCAAGTTGTTAAAAGATAACTCACCATGTGAATACAAACATAAGATTTGTACGCTGGCTTTTCTGAGCTTAGTCATTCTACTAGCAGCTTGAAATCTGAAGAGAATTTTAAGAAAGATTTATGCAGCCGGTTTGACCCCTGGATAGATACATTACTGGTCCCAAAGGAAATTAAAAAACAAGCAGATATAATAAAGCTGCTCTACACAAATGTTAGATCAAACCGAGCAACATGATTGGACGAGAGGCTTTAGATGAGTGGTGATAATGGACAGTAACAGAACTGCGATTTTTAACTGTATGCATCACGATGCGTCACAGGTGTTCTACAGTCACTGCATGGGTGAAAGTAGGTGAGTACTGAGGAGAGGGCAATTGCATGTCAAAACCCATGGCCCAGAAGCACTTTCAGCAAGAAAATATACCTGATAATGTTATGTATTAATAAAACTTTGTCTCCTTAATAATTGCTTTTACGTCACTCCGAATCACCTCTGAACCATCTGTTCTTTCATTTACGGCTACAAAACTAGCTTCTAACACAAGGCTGAATCCCAAAACACTTTCCAACCCCTGTTCAAGGGAACTACATGGTGTGTGTGACAATGGATTGTACATCCCAAAGCATTTACTTTCCATTTAACACTATTTGGGATTCAACCCCAGAACCCGGACATTAGGAGAGCTGATATTCTCAAGCATCATTATAAAGAGAAACTTAAAGTACGAGATTTACAGGACTCTCCATGGTTTATTCTCCTCACCTTTTGTCTACATAGTACCGTTAAGAATTTAAAACCACTCTCACCCCTGTTAATTAACTGTCGATCGCTAAATGTCAGTTGCCAGCTCCACCAGTTGCGGTCAGTTAGATCCGCTAGTCGAGGGATACATGTTGGTGGAGCAAAATAACTGGTTAAGTAAAGAAACAAGTCATAATCTGTTGATGATAAAAGGTGTTTGTTGAACTGTTGTATGAAAGCAATATTGCACTTGAGGTCGTAGCCATTAGGGCATCTCAGCCGTGCGGATATTCATCACAACAGAACCCTCTCTTGCGCGATCGCTTACTACAATGCCAAAGAAATACTAAAAGAATTACTAAAAAGTGTATGAAAACAGTGGAGAGCGAGCTGCCATCTGGACAAGCCGCACACGTGACCCGTACATCAGCTTAAGTGTACATTTTAATGACAACAGGAATCTAAAGAGTAAATGCTTGGACACCACATATTTTCCCGGAAACACCACGGGTGAATTTATTGCGCAAACCCGAGCTGATGCGCTGCTCCACGTGTGCATCACGACTGACAGCGAGGGGAATATGGTGAGCCGCTTCACTCAACAACTGGACTCGTCGCGGTGTTTTGGGCACCGATTACACTCAGCTATCTGTGAGTAAAGTTAATGAATAGTTGCATAATCATCCACATGTAGTTTCTTTGGATGTAGTGCTACATGAGCGCAACTTCCCAATAGTGAGCAAACTTGCAAAAAATTACTTGTGCATCGCAGCCACCAGCAACCCCTCAGAAAGAACTTTTAGCATATGGGGTGACGTAGTCACATTCACAGCATTAAATCCAGAGATAGAGAGAACCAACTTGTCTTTCTTGCTCACAATTTGTAATGTTGCAATGTACAGGTATATGTGAATAATGATGGTTGGTTCCTCTACTCGATATTTGATTATTATAATTTGTTTTGTTTACAAAATTTGAGGTTTACTGTGTATTGTTATTATTGACATCTTACAGATGTTGATCTACCTCAAAGTTTGCTTTAGTGTTCTTTACAATTGCACACACTTTGTAACATTTTATTTATTAAGTTTAAGAGTCTCAACACTTATGTCCTAATAAACTAAATATAAGAGACAAGATATTTTTGTTAAAATATTTTTGTTTTTGACTATTAAAATAATTTGCCTTAGTAAAGTTGGTGAATTAAAATCAAGTGGTTAAATAAAAAAAAATTTCTACTGATCTTCATTAATAAATATTCAATAATTACTGATACTGAATGATATGAAACATTATATCGTGATTTTTTTTTTTCTGTATCGCCCGGCCCTAATGCCATGTACACTGCCAGGCCAAAAAAAAACTCACCATCTGGATTTTACTAAGCACATAATAAAGTGTCTCCCATTGGATAATTAATATGGTTCAGCTGACAACGCGTTATTTAACCTCAACTGATGCAGTGAGTAGCTTTTCATTTCTTAAATAACCAAGGCAGAAGAACTGTAAAAGACTTCATTAAAACCTGGAAAGATAGTGATGAACCATCATCTTAGAACAAGCAATATGCTTAAAAAATAGATCATGAATGATCATGATCAGATATCACTTAAACGTTTGGTGAAATTGTTATTACTGTGAATAACAACAGTAGAACCCATGGCTATGTTTAATAGAGCACACACACAATGAGAAGAGAACTCAAGGGATTGGAACTAAACAGCTGTGGAGCATTAAGAAAACCCACTTATAAGTGAGAACAATCTGAAAAAAGAGACTCAATTTCCTAGGAAGTATAAAGAATGTCAATGTGGTCATTGGGAAATGTAATATGGTCCGATGAGTCCCGATTTACTGTGTTCCAGACTGATGGGTGTATCAGGGTAAGCAGAGAAGCAGATGAAGTGATGCACCCATCATGCCTAGTGCCTCCTGTACAAGCCCGTGGGGCAGTGTTATGGTCTGGGGTTTGTTTCTGTTGGTCAGGACTAGGTTCAGCAACAATACATTCCCAAACAATGAGGTCAGCTGATGACATGAATATACTAAATGACCAGGTTTTTCCAGCAATGGATTTTTTTCTTCCCTGATGGCACGGGCATATTCCAAGATGACAATGCCAGGATTCATCAAGCTCAAATTGTGAAAGAGTGGTTCAGGGAGCATGAGACATAATTTTTGTACATAAAACCAGATCTTAATTCCACTGAGAGTCTTGCTGGATGTGCTGAAGAAGACTTAACGCAGTGGTTTGACCCATCATCAATACAAGTTCTTAAAGAGAAATGACATTGCATAAGCTTAACGAAAGTATTTGCCATGGCAAATGCTTGCACATTTGGTTGGGCAAAGTCTTGTACATACTAGAGGAACTTTCATTTTTATTTTATTATACATCTGATCAGAATTAAGTGAGAGTTAAGTGACACCAAGATTGGGGTCTGAACCTGGGACCTTCTGATGGGTAGTCCAGTGCCTTAACCACAGAGATACTCCTGCCCTTATTATATTATACAGTAGTTAAATATCCTTCTTACAGTTCTCTCTGTGCAAAAATATTATGATTAGTTTGATGATTAGTTAAATGATAGAACAAATATGTGTCAAGATGTTCATTTTCTGAAGCCGGGGTATACACCTCTGCACAAAAATGGCTAAAACTAGGGACCTCAAGTGAATGTCAATCGTCAGGTTAAAATTTCTGTACATAATCTTAAGGGAGAAATCAAGCAGGCATGGATTGAGCAAGTGACACCAGAGTACCCAGCTCTAAAAACCAGCAGGATCTAGCGGAATTAATCCGTCCTGGAGGCAAGTTCTTAGGCCGAAATTTCCTACTGGAAATAATATACATGCAGATAATCCATTCCAGTGCCCCCAAAAAATATTACCAATATTATAAATTTCAATATAATCATATTTTGCAAATAAAAACAGTCAAAACACTTAGAAAAGACATGTAGTAATAAGTAATGAATAAAATATGAAATAAATAGACCTTAAGTCGTTAAAAAAGAAACTGAAAGTGGCTCCCTTTTCTTTTTGCTACCATGTCTTGCTGTCTTCACTACATCTTGCACATAATGCAAAAAAAAAGTAAACTCGCTTTGCTTGGCTTTCCACTGATGCAAACAAGTTTTTAACGGCTCTCAACACTCTACTGTGTTATGCGCAAAAATGCCCCACCCCTGCCATGGATTGCCCTCATTACGCAATCGCTATCGTTTTCCTTTCCCTACGCTGGGTTATGTAAATACAGTCGAGTTCAGTAACAGGATGGGAATTATTTCCATAACAGCAGCACCAACAACCACGCTGTTAACACTTGAATCAACACTGTTGAGTTTATATTGCTTAAATATTTTTCAGCTCTGTCTGCTTTGTATTCCTACGCGTCTTTACGCCATGCATCGCATGTATAAATGCATTCTAAACACCAACGAACCTAAAAATTATTTTAAATCAAATCAAACACAATGCTATAAAAAATTATTAACTTATAAAAATAAATAAATAAATTCTTGCTTTCTTTTTTCGGCTCGGTCTGGTCACTCATAATGCCGAAAATGCTTCACATGCCAAGAAAGATTTCTTGAAAATTTCAGTTCTTAAGGTGATAATTCATGAGGGGTGGTATTCGTATGCCGAGGTACAACTATATAAAAAGACTTCATACTAAATACTGAGGGTTGTATAGCTGTTTTATTGAATAAAATAACACAGTATTCTTATTATCTTGACTATCATTATTTTAAAACATTTAAGAATGCCATTAAAATCTTAAATTTCACTTTTATCTCAATACTTTGGGCCACCACTTTACTAAAGTACCAAGAAAGACTACTGCAGCACAATAGACACCATGTAGCACCATGGAACATCAGGCTAACATCACAAATGATTTGGTAAAGAAGTAGACCTTGCTGCCAAAGATGAACAAGCCCATCCTCAACTCAAGTGTTTGAGCATGCAGTTGAAGATCTTCACTTCTTCTCCTTCAATGTCGTTACTTACTGATGACTTTATCACTTTTGTTAATGAGAAGCTTGGTAAAATCTGCCTGTCCTTCAATCCTATGCTTGACATTCTTTGACATATTTTTCTTGTTCCTGCAGGTTACCTTGTTTGTAATTCCAACACCTGCCTGCTGGATCCCTTCCCTTCCACAATGCGTCATTCCATCTAGGGTTATTTCCAATCTTACAATCTTAACTCAGATTTCAGTAGTTGCTTTTTTCTGCTACCAAGAAACTGCTTTTGTGTTCATTTATGAATAGCCTCATGACACTTGGACAGCTAAACAGTCAGTCTGAAACCATCTTTCCAGCTATTAAACCAAGGTCAATCACAAGACTCTCCTGTCCATCGTTGTGAATCTTTTAATTCATTGCTTCTAATCTGGAAGGATGCTCAGATCATATACCAAGGGTCCAAAATTACCTTTTTAACTCGGTTTCTTAAAGAAACTTCAAACTCTGATTATTTTGATACAAACATTTACACGCAATGCTGAGGAAAGCCCTTTGAGATTTACTTGCCAAAAGGAAAATCTACCCATATTTGGTTTGAGAGTGTTCATTTAGGACATATTCTCTTGGTGAGGTCATATCTTTACATAGTTATTCATACCACTGCTATGCCAAGGACACTTAATACCACTGCTCATCTTAACCTCCCTCCAGCCAGTAAAATGTGTCCCTCTGACACCCATGTTTCTCCACAGATCTCAACATGTCGCTGCAGAGATCTTATGATGAATGGCAGCTCATCAGGTGACATTTAATCCCAGCAAAACTGGGCATATAGACACATCCTCATAGAAATCTCTGTGGACAACTTTTCATCTCTCACTGCACACAAACTTGGGTAACCGTGGACAATAGGGGTGTACTTTACGGTTTATTAAAGGATGTTCATTTCAGTTAGACCAGAGTGTTTATAGTCTAGCTTTAACAATGCACATTCCATGCAATACTGCTTTTATGCTCTGATGATCAGGGCGCTGAAATGCTAGCAAATAAAGTGATACTTCACAAAAAAACAGTGTGCCTTTTCTTCGACAGTTGCTGTGTGTGTAACTGAAAAAAATCTAAACTTCGTTTCCTTTCCTCTGACTTCAAAATGAATCCATAACTTTGAATTAGCACAACTTCAGCGGTGCAGCCTCACAAGCAGAGATGACGTGCTGTCACAGCGAACTGGAAAAATGCTTCGTCGCACTTTCTCAGGTGAGGAGAAAGAATATTCACATAAGTTCATTGGAATTGATAAACATTTTTGTAAGCACTTGCGGCTCCAATGTAAAAAATGTCAAAGACAATCTATAAAAACAAATGTAATGGACCAAGTTGTTGTATTAAACATTGAGGTGTGCTGATTGATTCACAACTGGTGCTTGAAGTAACATGCAAGAAAATGTTCCACATTAAAAACCAGCAGCTTTTCACCAACTAATATTGCTAGCTAAGATTAACTAACAGAAATAAAATGGCAGCAAAACATTCTTTAATTTATAGAGCAGTTTGTTTAAGTAAAGGTTTCCACAGGAAATAAAGCATGCACAGAATTTTCAAAGCCTAGCTTGTTTCTGGCCTGTTAGCTGAGCATGACCTCTGTCTGCCTCTCTTTACCTTTCCTCAGAATCGAGGTTTCCTATGCAGCTTTATTTGCCTGGCACGAGTAAGCAAATGAAATCATTCAAAACACAAACAGTGCATTCATTCTTTACCTTCTCCTGTGTTCATTAATGAACTACTTCAGCAATGTGCAAAAACATGTAATAAGGCAGTTTCCTTAGAATTGTTAATTATGTATAATTATAGTTGTTTAATAAAAAAAAGGTATGTGCATTCTTACATATTCAGGAAATTACAGACAGTTAGCCAGCCCACTGGACAGCTATCTGTTTATCTTGCCTCACGTGGCTAAACGTACTTGCTCATGCTGTTTCCTCCTGTATATTAGGAAGATCTTGTCATTTCCGTTCACAGAAGGGACTCAGATGTTTGTTCAGTCCTTTGTCATTGTGCCAAGTCTGCCCCTTTACCACTATTTAATCTTCAATCTCTAATCCAGAATACAGCTACATTCTAACAGTTAAGAGAGCGCTTTCACAAGAAGCACAATTGATATGAACAGAAATGATTGCTCTCCCATCCCTACTCCCCCACTGCCCAGCGTTAACATTATTTTTGCTCTCTGTGTTCAGGTAATCCTTCCGCATTTTCACTATCGCATACAACAGGTGGCAGTGTGTACCTAGATGGTTTGCATGCCGTCATTAAACACAAGAAAAAGAGAACAAGGAAATCAATCTTCGCGCTATGCATAATATTGATATTTCTGAAGAAAAAAAATTCAAGAGCAAAGCTTGTGCATGTCTTTCTGCTTTATCATCTATGGCATTGTAGGTCTGTGGATAAGAATTACGCGTGCTACACACACACAAAGATCTCGGAGGAGAAAGACGGCACTGATGATGTCATGTTCTAAACAGCAGTTCGCTTCTGTGTTAGTGTAAAAGGCTTCCATATCTACTGTAAGTACGCCAGTTCCAGAGCCCAGAATGATTGTGTTCTCACTGATCAAAATGAAACAGTCTTTTGGGTCAAGTGTTCTCAGAAACGATTCCGGGTCCCTAATGGGAAAACTTCCAAAGTCACTCTTGCTATCCTCAAGCAAAGACTAAAGGCCGACACTTGATATACAAAGTTTACACACCCTTAGTAAAATTACAGGTTTTTGTTATGTAAAAAAATGTAACTAAGATAAATAATTTCAAACCTTAATCCACCTTCAGTGTAATATAGCAACCAATAGAATTATTAAAATGAAGTAAAAAAAATCAACTTTGTGGAGAAAGATGTTGAAAGAGATGAGAAAGATAAGGGAAAAAAACTTAATAATCTGAATATTTCATTAAAGTATCTTCTGCTGGTAACGAATCACCAAACCAGCCGTTTTTAACAGGGATGTCTAAACATTTGCTGTACAAAGCCACCAATAAATTAAATTAGCACTTTGTTATTAAAAAAAAAAAAAAAAAAAAAAAAAAACATGTTATTCATACTATATTTAGACCCAACATGGTTTTCGACTGCTGGTAACTTATCCCGAACCTAGTACACAAAAATGAGGATGTGTTTTGATGAAACAGACATCAAAGCACTTCTGTAACTTGCTCTGGATAAGATCAAAAGGATTCAAAGCTGTTTGTATGTGGAGTCCGCTAGAGGATAATGTGGGGCAACACAAAATATCAGTCAATTTTTGTACAACCCTGTAATACATTGTATTTGATTTATGTCCTGTAAACATAAATAAAATATAACAAGAGAAAACTGAAATATACAGTAGTTGTTTGCTAAATACA
Organism: Clarias macrocephalus; assembly: GCA_011419295.1. Classification (NCBI taxonomy): domain Eukaryota; kingdom Metazoa; phylum Chordata; class Actinopteri; order Siluriformes; family Clariidae; genus Clarias; species Clarias macrocephalus. The sequence continues at coordinate 19,366 of JAAGKR010003746.1, forward strand.
TGAGCAAAGCAGTGTTACAGTGAAGTTTAACAAACTGGTTAACTTCAAAAACAAAAACAACAAAGGAACCTGTAGCTATTATAAAAGATGTAGAAGGTGCAAATGTTTCATCAAAGTTCACAATAAAGGGTCAGACCTACATTCCTTATAGCAGTCTAATGGCAAATGCACTTGAAACTTCGTACAATAGAAAATGGTTATTTAGTGTTTCAGACTTCTTATGTTGCATGAGTTTTGCTCTCCAAAAATCTTTCTAAGATACCAAAGAACTATATAACACAAAAAGTATTAAATGAATTCTTTAAAAAATATATATGTAGATGGTTGTTTGTCTGAAAATAAGGAGCATGTATTCAGCAGTCAAAAGTCCTGATAGAAATATGTGCTAAAAAGGAGTTCATTTTGTTAAATGGACAAGAAACAGTCGGAACGTTATTTCACTGACCTCAGTCATTACCTCTATCTACAGTATGATCCTTTAAGCTTTGCAGGCTTTGGGGATTTTCATCTGGTATTGCTTGCAATAATTATGCAGGCTCAAGACAGGGTGGGATTACTTATCAGTCATATATAAGTGTTTGTTTTGTCTAACATCCTTCTATCAACTGTAATAATTCAAAGATAGCTGATGAAACTTAACCTACTTTTTTTTTTGGAAAAGTGCCATTTGTACAGCTTCCCCACTTTGCAGATACAAGCAAAAATGCATACGGGATAGTTTGTGAACTCTTTTTGCACAAGCAGATAAATCAAGAGCACATTTTTCACACATATTCATGATGCCGAAAGCTAGATTTACAACACTTAGAAAGCACAGAGTCACTCAAATGCAGATTTTGGCAGACACAGTTTCAATAAAAATGGACTAGTTGTTGAGGAAGAACTCGTAGTTGAGCTCAGTTTCTGGACAGAAAGCACAGCTGAGCTGAGTTACAAATATTTATACCAAAATATTCACATGATCACAACTGCTTGACTGCATTAGGAGGAAAGAAAGTTGATGACTTTTTTGCAGAATGCGAAATAAATATTAGGAATGCACAGTTTTCAAAGATCTGAACCCTGATACCAATGTTTTGATTATTATTATATAACAGTTAGCTCTGACCGAGCCGTCTGATTAGATGAGAGGCATTCTACAAGTGGTGATAATGGATGGTATAAGCACTGGGCCGTTACCAAGTCTTCTAATTATTGTTAATTACACTAACTGTCGGTTACCAGATTTATAGGACTGTCCACCACTTCCATGGCTAATTCTCCGAACCCTTTGGTTACATGGTTCTTTTAAGAATTTAAAACTAGAATCTGGAATTTCCTTCTGGATCAATAAATTATTTATCTATCTACAGTATCCATCCCCTTTTAGGCAGAAGGGCACAGCTACAGCCGCATCACAGCCATGCCACAGTATATCCAGCAACTTGACACAACTTCAAGTGTGATCTGGCTTCCCTTTTTTTTTATTGTTATTTATTCCCACTTTTGTGCCAGGGAAATAAAGAAATATCCATTATAAAAAAATTTATGAACTGTTTAAGCCTTTAATCACACTTTATCATCTTTAAATGAACAAATTCACGCATACGAATTCAGGAAACAACTTTTAATACAACTTTATGAAAATTATTTCACATGACAATTAAGAAGGATTATAAGAGATCCTGAGTGACAAAGCCCCTTAAAAATCATCTTTTATTTTTATTTTATAATTTTTTGTGCCAGAAAAACAAACCAAAAAAAGGTCTGTTTGAATCTACCGACAAAAAACCAGAGGGTGGAAATGCGTTATTGTCTTTTTCTTTGCTGGTCCAACGTATGAATTATGCGTGTAATAAACGTGTTTCCAGATGCATCATTATTCCCTCATAAAAGGAGCTAATAATTTGCTGCTTTATTTAAAAGTTACACCAAACCTGGAGAATAATAATGTAGTTCACGCACACACAATCTAAACAAATCTTGTTGTGTTATGCGCAGATGCAGCTTCAGTGAGCCTGATGTCACATTCTCTCCAAGCCCAGCTCCTAGCTGAAGAAGGTGAGCAGATAATGTGGACAGTAATTGTACCTTAACACAGAGCTAACTGGAGGGCCAACAGTCTGGAGGTTTTCATTTTAATCACAGTCTGCACAAGATGTTTTCACTAAATAACTCATCTTCTTCCAGTGAAGGATAACTAATACTGTACGTGAATAAAACTAGTGCAGTCTGTGGAAATAATAAAAACCTGCAGAACTCATGGTTTTACTGCGCTTCTTTAATTAAACCAGAGTGCAACTGCATACTACTGACACTTGCTAATGAATATTAATAGTACACAATGCATCTTTTGGCTGCATTACACATATTTTATACCCCACTGTCTGTTACGTAGAGTGTTAATTATACAGCCTACCAAATAGTGAAGAGTAGTAGTAGTAGTAGTAGAATAAATAAGAACATAAATAAGTTCATTCATGTTGTAAAAGCTTTAAACATGTCACATGGGTTTCAGGTTTGGTGTGTTTGGCTGTGACAATTGGCTTGTCAAGGTTGGTTAGGTTTACAAGAGGCCGAGAATCTCTAGCAGCACCCCTAGGCATTATGGTTTCACCCACGCTGAGGAACCATCCTGCCCTCTTCTTGGGGAGAAACTTTTAAATCGTATGACAGTTGCAAGCAAACATAGACATACGACACCAAATCGCAAACTACTAGCTAGTATGGAGGCACAGGGATTTAATCACTTGAAAATCCAACATAAAAAAAAACAACAAAAACCTCTACAAGTTTCAAAGAGAGTTCTTGAACTTGTCAAGCATCTGAGATAGTGGCTAAGATAAAAAATAAAAATAAAAAAGCGCACACAACTGCTGAAATGTCAAACTGCCTGAATGCAAAGCAATTTTTCCCAAGCAGCTAAAGAAATAGGAAGGGGTTCCTTGCTTGAACGTTACAATTAGTGAATACATCAAGATACACTATCAGTAAAAAGTTTGGACACACCTTCTAATGCCATGGTCTTTCCTGATATTTCTTTCTTTCTACATTATAAAGCAATGGAACAGTTGATTTTGAGATTAATCTGCTATTCATGCTCTTATAACAGCTCTAACCTGAAGTGCTTTTTTTTTGAGGCTGGTAATTCTAAATGACCGTCTTCTCTGCAGCAGAGGTAAGTTTTTTTTTTTTTTAAGTCTTGCCTTCCTGGGATGGTCTTCACGAGATTCAGTTTCATTGTGGTGCTGGATGGGTTTTGCAAATTCACTTGACAATACTGTTCTTCCAAGAACTATTCCAGAACAGCTGACCTTTATGATTTAAAATAACAACTGACTGTTTTTGTTGTTGTTGTTACTTAATTACTTAATACCATATCCGGTTTTTCACAGTTTTGAAATCTCCAGTATTGTTCTAGAATGTGGAAAAATAAATCCAAACTTGTGTCCAAGTCTGTCTGGTACTGTATGACTGCTGATATCGGAAGCATTGTTTTGTTTTTTTTTGTTTTTTTTTTTGAAAATCATATCAAATCTAATGGAAAATTTACTTTGAAGTTTGTAGCACAAATGTATAAACTTGGGGCAGAAAACTTTTGTAATTTGCAAAAGAAACCATATTAAGCAGAGATAAGTTGTTGTTCACAATTCTCTTACTTGACTGATTTTGAGGAATCTCAAAAAACTGAATGAGATACGCACAGTAAGGGGAAAATTAAAAGACAGCGCTTAAAAAAAGTTTCCACTGTTCATGCTGCACTTACACAGTGTAGTGTCTGGCCTTATTGTTGAGCATTTGAAAATACTAAAAGAGAGATTTAATTTTTACTTTCCATTTCCATCTGTGTCTTATGACTTGGTTCATGACTAATGGAGTTCATCTGCAATTGAAAGCTGAAAGACATGCCAGTGCAAGCACAAGAACAACTTGCTGAACTAAGGGAAGGCCTCCGTTTAAAAACAAAGGTTTTAGACATAGCTTTTGTCTGTGTCTGTGTGTGTGCATAAAATGGTACACATATTTGGACAATCAAATTAAACGTGCTGAGAGGGAGTTGTGACAAGCCTTCGAGGACTGGAACAGCATGTACTAGTTATTTAACCCTACCACTGCATCTCACCATAGACGAGAATGGGAACGTTTAATACAAAGTGTGAGTGAGGTTCTCAGTGCCACAGTCAAAGAACAAGAAAATAAACACAAGAAAAACATTTCAGACTGTCTTATAGGAAACAGAAACCATAATCAACCACTAACATTAGCAAGTAATAATCACCTAATTACAAAAGCATTAAATGATATCAGTGATATGACGACTTTGACTTTCTATTACTCAATACCAAGCAATCATTACTGTCAGGACCTTCACTCTTATTGTAGAGAGTCAACGATAGCAATACGTTAGACGTCATTACAAACTTCTACATAAAAAGGACATGACAAGGTAGCATAAAGACAAAAACTACCATACCTAAAAGGAAGCATAAGCTAGTAATTTAAAGGTGTTGTTTGACTGCACTTCCATCTATTCGTTGATGCAACTGTCATGAGATTTTTGTCATTTGGATTTAAAAGGATGTGTTTCTGTACCCATCAGATGAACTGATTAGATTCTGAACTTTTCCAAACAAATTCAAGGTAACATCAAGGTCAAATGTTTCAAACAGTTTGTCCTGAGCAAAATTCTTTCTGTCACCTTACACCTTCATGTTTGGGAACTCAAGGTCCATTTTATGGCAAGCAAACTTTTAGAATTCTGCCACCGGTCAGTACATTCATGCATCCATCTGAGATTCTCACTAGAATGATACCGAAAGAAGCAGTAGTTTAATGCTTGTGCGCTTTATATGGAACTATATTAGTATATAATTAGTTATGTATTTTATATTAGTTTTTTCCTAATAGCTTCCTTTCTTTTTGAGGTTTATTTTATATGAGTTGCAGGCATGCACGTTTGTGACATTTACATTTGTTATGTAATTGATTAGCATATGTTCTCACTCACTCATCGTCTATACCACTTTATCCTGTATACAGGGTTGCGGGGGGCCTGGATCCTATTCCTGGAGGGCACATGGCGAGGTACACCCTGGACAGGGTGCCAATCCACCTTAGGGTACACACATACACATCATTCACACAGTACGGGCAATTTGGGAACAATTAGCCTAATTTGCATATCTTTGGACTGTCTGAGGAAACCGCAGCAACCAGAGGAAACCCATCAAGCATGGGGAGAACATGCAAACTCCATACACACAGAGGCAGGAATTGAATCTGGCTGGGAATCAAACCCGGACCCTGGAAGTGGAAGGCGACAGTGCTAAACATTAAGCCACCTAGCATATGTTTAATAACCTATATTGTACATTTTGGTATGGGCTTTATGGGCATTCACGTCTTCTGTACTGTATGTATTTGTAGTTTTGAGGTGAGCTCAAACGTTTATTTTTTACACATTGGAGCCATAGCAGTAAGCATGGTCAGTTAATTGATTCAGTTATAAATCACGATTATTTTGTGTGCCGATTCATGCATCGCCACACTGACTCAAAAATAATTTTTTGTTTTTACATTTAGAAAAGAAATGCATCAGTCGACCAGCCATGACCGATCAGCCTCAGATATAACCAATTCTGTGCTGAGTGCAAGAGTTTTTGAATGGTAAAACAGAAACGCATTTTATTTTTGTTGAATTTAATTTTAAGTTAAATTATATATTCTTGTATATGAAGTTAGTTTGTATTGTTTAAATGCTGCTCTTGGTTTTTAACTGAGAAAACTAATGTTATAAGGAACGAGTACTGACAACTTTGTTATTTTTAATATTCAAGGTCTTACAATTGTAACAAAACTGGAAAACTGAAATATTTTATACTGAATTGTGATATTTATTTATTTTTTAAATTGTGATACTTAGAATCACAATATTAATCAAATCGTCACCTAGGTACTGTCATAATATCGTATCAGGTGGTCACTGGTGATTCCAGTCCCTAATTTACCTATTAGCATATGGAATGCACATACAGTAATACATTCCTTAAAAAAACATACCTACGTCTAGGTATTATATGAAACAAAATTGCTTCACTGTTTTCTTCTTATCCTGCTCTGCCACTGTAGTTCACTAAAAACCGAAAGAGGAGACTGGACCTGGAATTAAACACTTTAGGTGAAGAATGAACACAACTAGTTCATGTTTTAATTCATTTCATTTATTTCCTCGTCCTGAGCAAATGAAGACTCATTTAAAACCACTTTACTAAGGAAATGGCACAGTGCAGGCAGAGGTCATGCTTAGGTAACAGGCTAGCCTAGGCAATAAAAACATAGCAGAAGCTTTCTTTTTTTTTTGCGCTTCCTTAAAATAAAATTTAAAAAAAAGAAGAAGCATGTTTCTCTCCCTTTTTATTTTTATTAGTTTTCATAAGCTAGCAACATAGTTATATTTTTGACCACCAACTTTTAAGGACGAACGATTGCTTGCATGTTACTCGATGCAGGAGCTGACATTGTGAATCTGTCAACACACCTTAAATTTCCCCGGACAGTTAAGACCATTCTATTTGGTTCCTTCTTTTGGTTTCTTGCATAACGTATGTTTTACAGAGGTTACAGATCTTTATCTGCTTATAAAATTGTTCATGAATTTCAACAGGACTATGCAGATAATCCTATGTTTACCAGGCACGATCACAAATTTATAAATACCCCAATTCTGTATTTTTTTTTATTTAACTACAATTCTAAACAAACTTACAAATTGTATAATCATAATTATATAATAAATAAATAAACTAATAAAAATAAGACAATTACTAATGTTCCACACACGATGCTGTGCTGCCTGCCAATGTCAAAGTCAAGTCAAAGTCAACTTTATTGTCGATTCTGCTACATGTACAGTACATACATATAGAGAATTTAAATTACATTACTCTCAGTCCCTTACAAACAACACTAACACAAAACAAGTACAAAGATTTCAATGTAAAGGAACAAAATAGTGTTTAAAAAATAATAAATAAATAAACACTTAAATAACACAAACTAAGATTTTCACAGTAGTTAAGAGTTACTTTATCTGTCCTGCAAAAAGGGACAAATTAGAACAGATTGTGAACAGTTTAAAGCACACCTGTTCTGTTGTAGTATTGCAACAGTATTACTATTAATATTACTTCTATTGTAGTATTGCAACATTTTACCTCAAATATAAAACATGTATTAAAAATTCATTTTATAAAATCTATTTTGGAGTCACTGTGGCAATGCACGAATTGCCACACAAGAGAACTGCAATACATCAATGAAACAATTTTTACCCCATCTCTAACAGTCATGATTAAAACTAGACTATGTTCACTCTGATCACAACGTGTACTAACCCGAACAACCTTTATTACATGGTAGGCTACAGATATGCTAAAAATCACACCCCTATTAAATAGGGATGGTAATCAACAGGGATATGTCAATATGATATTATCACAATACCTAGATTCCGATTTGATCTGTATTGGGATTCTACAACATCTCGATTTTATAATTATCCAAATTTAAAGTACATTTTTTAGATTTTCTGAAACAAACTTGCTGCGCTGCCTATGTGAGTGCAAAGAACCATCGTTTCTTGCATGTGTGAAACTACTATTCAGGTTGCATTGTGTAATTTGATGAAAAAAAGAATCAAAACTCTTTTTAAATACATTTGTCACAATGTTTTTTTAATACATGCAAAGCCTATGAAGTGAATCGATATTCGCACTGACTGCAAAATCGATTTTTTGTTTTTACATTTATAATAGAGATGAACCAGTCTATCAGCCAGTGCCCAGACTTGGCTGGTTTTCAGTCTGATTGCCCATGTTTGACTGACAATTTTTTTTTTTTAAATCGCACATAATAAGTCTCCGATCTGCCTTTTTCTCCAAACTCTGTGAGCGAATCAGTCTTAAACCCGCTCACTACACACAATTACACCAATCTCAAAACACAGTGCATGCTAACGAGTTAAAATCATGTGCATAAGAAGCCACATGCACCTGTGTACTCGCAGCCACTCAATCTGTGCGCTCACTATCAAGTTGAGTTTTGAGACTTTGGAGGCATAAATGTAACTTTTTTTGTATCTTTTTTTTTTTTTACATTTTAAGTTAAAGGTTAAACTCTTACATTTGAAGTTATTTTGTATTGTATAAAAAAAACTATTGCTGAGAAAATTAAAAGGAATGGGCTTCATATAATTAATCAATAAACATTTTTAAATGTTTAAAATTTTAACAAAACTGGGGGAAAATGTTACATCGAATCAGGATACTTATGCAATAATGATACATACAGAATCACAATTCTAATTGAATCGGCACCTAGGCATTGTGATAATATTGTATTCAGAGTTGATTGGTGATCCCTACTGTAAATGCCTCTGTAATATAGAGCATGCAGACCTTGTATTGCCTTTGCTATGAGTTACGAGGATGTTGCATAGTATGGTAGATCATGCAATAAAGCCAAAAGACAATTTTAAGAGGTATGTACATGTATATTTTATGGTTCCCTGATACATTAAGGCAGCACCTTGAAGAAGGTTTCGCAAACTCCTTTTTTATATATATATATACACAAAACCTAAACAAAACAGTTCCGATGCACATTTGACAGCATTTCAGTCAAGTTTAAAAACTATCACAAGCATCAGATGTCAACCAACCAGCTTCGGTTCTAATGTAGAAACAAGCACTGTGAAAGCATTGTTATCAGCAACACTGTTGATATAATAAACTCCCAAAACCTGAGCACAGGTTACACCAGTTCCTCGCCTGATCATTATGTAACGTTATACCAGGGAACAATACGATAAACTTTTAAACAAAATCATAAGGTTTCTTTAGAAAACGCAACAACGGACATAAGAAGTCGGGCAGTGTGGTGGTGGTGGAGGAGGAGGTGGAGAATAAAGTTAGCACACAATAACACAGAACTTGTCCTAGTCTCAGTAACACCATGGGCTTCATGTCCCCAAGCACTAGGTTCAGTCGGTGGCTTGGACCGTCTCGCCTGTGATACACTCACACAGACAGAATTCTCCAAGCTCCTGTCTGAGTGTGACAGCACATTCCGTTTTAACTACCTGACTTTACCAAAAAAAAAAAAAAACCCGCAGAAAAAATAACACGCAGAAGGATTAACTGGTCGTCCATTATCGTTAGAAGCATTTTGTTCTGCGCCATTTGACAGTAACCTGGAAACGGCCCTGACGTCTGCCTGCCTTGTTTGTCGTCAGCTTATTAGCTTCCACTGCATGAAAAGCTTAGCTAGCCACTTAGCTACTAGCTAACTGCAGCAGGCTAGCTAACGCTGCCCCGCTCTTCCGTTCAGCTAAGTAACGTTTCAGTACATCGTACAGGGGGTATGTATGTAGCAAGCGACACAACGATGTGAAATGTTATGTCTTTCTTTATCGCGACACAGACGCGGTGTCGGTTACTGGACCAGTTTTAACAGTTACTACAAAATGCCAGTCCCGTGTACTGAACAACAGTGAGGTTTGTGTTTTAACTGACGCTGATATGTTTCCTACTACCTTTCCGCCGCGTCCGGGAGGGAAGCCGATGTCAGTAGTGACGGCCGAGCTGACATCACCAAAAGTGGCCACCGCGCGAGATCCTCAGGCTCCGGCAAAGCAAACGCTGCAAATCCCGCGAGCAGCGCGACGACGCGTTTTAGAAATAACACGCTTTCACAATCGCCCTTGTTCGCCTCGAGGCGGAAGAGTCCCGGGGAAGACAGAAGATCATGATTCCGCGATCGGAGACGACAGGGAAGGGCAGGACATCGCGTTCATATCACACACACCATAGCGTAGGTACCGCACAACACTCAAGCGCGCGCGCACACACACATATACACACACACACACACGCACAAACACACACACGCGCGCACACACACAGCAGCTGAAACGACTCGCACACCCACTCGAGTGAGGTTACCCGGTTTACTCGGTTTCTGCCAGTCAGGTGCAATTATTCACAATAAAGTCTAATAAAAATCAATAATCATGTTGTTGTTGATGTTGTTGTTATTATTACTGTGGATATCAAATATGTGCACACCCGTGTTAACATTGCAGGTTTTTGGAAAGTAAAAAAAAAAAAAAGTCAATCATGTTCGATTTTCCACCTTTAATGTGATGTGCAGTCAGGTTATTTTAAGGTCTAAGCCCCCCCCCCCCCCCCCAACCCTAACTGATAGGGTTATTCAGGGTTCAATTCCCACCTTGGGGTCTGTCCAAGGAACCCACCTTGGGGTCTGTGCGCGTGGGCTTTGCATGTTCTTCCCCTGCTTGGTGGGTTCCTTCCGGGTGCTCCGGTTTCCTGCCACCGTCCGAAGACTTTCAGATTAGGTTATTTCCATCCATCCACCTAGGAAACTCTGTTGTCCAACTAGGGGCCATGAAGGCCAATGTTGACTATTGTATTTATTCCCATTTTAGCGACTATGGTAGGACCTCTGGTCAACATTCACACACTATGGGCAATTTGGAAATGCCAATTAGCCTGATCTGCATGTCCTTTGAATAGTGGAGGACACCAGCATACATGAAGAAAACCCACCAAGCACGGGGAGAACATGCAAACTCCACACAAAGACCCAAGGTGGGAATCGAACCCTGGACACTGGAGGTTTACGGTGACAGTGCTAATCTCCAAGTGGGTGTGTGGGTGTGCTCTGGGTGTCGTCCCTGTCGTGCCCTAAGTTTCCTGGCATATGCTCCAGGCCCCCATGAGCCTGTACACTGGATAAAAGGATGAAAAAAATGAATTAAAATGGGGGAAAAAATTGTTAGTTGATCTACATGTGCACGTCCCTTAAATAATCATTCTAAACTAAAACAGTCACCGTTTTATCAGTTTGTGAAACTGGCCTCCTGTGCACAACCTTGTTAATATCATTTCACAAGCTTTAATAGGATTTACATCTTAGCTCTGATTGGGCCATTTCAAAATTACTTTTTGACTTGGATTTGGACTTCAGATTGTCATCACAATGGAAGGTGAAATTTTTCTTCATTTACAGATGTGTAATAGAGGCCTGCAGGTTTAAAGTAAATTGAAATTTGGAGCCCTCCATTATTCCTTCCAGAGGCCCTGCTCAAGAGACAGAGCCTCATAGCATAATGCTGTCTTCATTAGAATTTACTCTAGTTTCAGCTCATCCAACTTGAGAACCACCAACAGGAGTTCTGGAGATCTAGGTAGTATATCTGAAGTACATCTCCTCTTTTTTATTCACCTAGTCCATATAGTTGACTTCTCTGACCTAGTGTGACCTTGCTGATTTTGCCAATAATTTTTGCAGTAATTTGACATAAGTAACAAATCTAGTACATTATCCCTTGAGAAACCTGCTGAGAACCACCATATAGAGCTTCTATTGACATTCTTGCACCTCTGTATAAAGTGCTGTAATGTATGGAAATTTTCTGTCAGATCAAAAACATATTACATTTGTTTCTTACTCTTAGAAAATCTTACCATCCATTTGTCTCTTATGACATTTATGACGCCACCAGACTAGTGAATGCCCGACCAACTGAAATAAGCCATTAGACAGGTGAGTGTTTTATGGTAAAAAATGACCAGTCATGTGGCTATGTTCTACCACATGGTACAGTTACCTGCAGTTCTTAACAACAACTGGAGTGTCTCTTTCTATGTTTGCATGTCCTGTGTCACGCCACATAAATGATCTTTAATAAGCAAAAAAACATGTGGTATAATGCTTCATTAGTCTGGATTTGCTGACCCTCAATTACTTGGTCGAAGACACGCCTCAGAGTCTTGTAGCCTGACTTTTGCTAGGGATTGTTCATGAATGAAATCCCTGCCAAGGGTGGAGGGTCAGAGCCCTCCTCATTCTCTGTATCCCTCTGTCATGAATCTGATGTCGGCAGCACCGGGACCACCTCGCCACCCTTCCATAGCATGCTTCCCTTCTGCAGAACTTAACAAACATTTCCATTACGAAAGCTTAAAACTCTGAGCAATTTGTCCCAAAATTTAGTGGATGTATGAGGAGGAAAGGACTAACTGCAGCGTCTACCTAAAATTTAATAACGATTGCCACCAGTGGATAATCATAAATATCCCGATGCACACCCCTCAACATCACAACCATGCAAGAATTAGACTGAGGTCTGATTACACCCTGAGTCCACCAAGGCCTGATTTGGCTTCTCCCACCTGACCAGGAACATAAAACCAACCACTAAGGAATATAAGGTGTACAAATCGGGCCTTGGTCCACTCAATCATCTCGAACACTGATCCTGGAACTATCTGGCTTCACCGTACTTTGACCGGCATGACCATCCGTGGTGCTCCTTGGGATGTCCCGTTGATGCGCCGCGAGACTACCCTCTTAATGTGGACATACTCAAGCTGCACACATGGCAGCTTCTGGGTAGCCAACTACTTCGCACGATAACAAGGGGGAAAAGTCACAGTGCCCATTTCTTCTCCACCCATTCCCATACATCTGCAACACACTCAAAGAGCCTCAGGAATTCCCCCAGATTGTCTTATTTTTAGTGGATGTGCTTGGCTGCAGCAGCTTTGGAGTGCCTGCTGGTCCATGTGTAAGAGATTCAAGCGCACCTGAGCTCATTGCACAGGTCTAGGATTGCCTGGTGTTAAGTTTGATGAAGTAGGGTGAGTGATTTGATGAGCTCACTGAGAAGGGAGGCTTTCATGGCAACGTCAGACTCCTTTTTAGCACCACTGTATAAACCTGGCTGTAACGGTGTGGAGGAAGGCTCAAGAATTGCAGCTGAGCTCTGGGTGCACACTTATTCTCCCCGTACTTTTCAGTATACTTTTAAAATCTTAACAAAATAAAAACACCTCAACAGAAACCAGTCCATGCTGGCCTCGTAGAATTTTGCTCTATCAAATCCAAGTTCTCTCTCTCTGTAGCATGTGCGATACATGTGTTGGATGTCTCTCTCAAGCTGTGAGAACTAAATCACTTTCTCTCTTTCCTTACGGAAGGAACTGAAAGCACACAGGACACAAATAAGTACTTTAAGCTCGAGTTAATAAGACCTGTAGGAATCACCTTGTGCTACCTGCCGGTTTGAGCTGTCTTCTCTCCATACCCAGCTGACACTCCATACACAGCTGACTCCTTGACCATACTCTCTCTGGCATGTAGTGTTATAGCTCTGTTTAATTCAATATTCCTAATCCCATAACGTCATGAGGCGGCACGGTGGTGTAGTGGTCAGCACTGTCACCGTGCACCTCCAGGGTCCGCGTTTTATTCCCGGTTACAGGTTTGATTCTCGTCTCTGTGTGCATGGAGTTTGCATGTTTTCCCCGTGCTTGGTGGGTTTCCTCCGGGTACTTCGGTTTCCTCCCACAGTCAAAAGACATGCAGATTAGGCTAATTGTCGTTCCCAAATTCCCTGTAGTGTGTGTGTGTATACAGTATGTGCATGATGTGTAACCCGCCCTAGGTCTCCTGGGATAGACTCCAGTCCCCCCGCAACCCAGAATTAAGCAGTATAGACGATGAATGTATGGGTGTTTTGGCTGAATGCACTGTTTTGGCTGAATGTACTGTAGGCAGGATTAAGTGTTTTTATTGTTTGTTTTTGTGTGTGTGTGTGTGTGTGTGTGTGTGTGTGTGTGTGTGTGTGTGTGTGTGTGTGTGTGTGTGTGTGTGTGTGTGTAAGAAAGGACGTGCAGATACTTGTCACAGGACTTGTCACATACAGGGAGTGATCAGTGCTTGACAAATATTCCTGCAGATCCTTTGTGTTGGAGTTGTTTCTTGCCAGCCTCTCAGATAAATTTCCTCTAGACCTGTCATCCATTATCGGGAGACATTTTGTTCATGTAACGTCACCTTGATGCACCATTTTTTCCATTTGTTGAAGGTGGCTTTCATGGTGTTCCTTAGTACAGCTAATGCTTTGGAAATTCTTTTGTATCCCCTTTCTTAGCAGTGTCTTTTGAGGTCCTGTATATGCTTTTGTAGGCTCTTTGTGGACCGTGGCATCAGGAGTCATTTCAAACTAATAAGATGTTAAGAAAATCCCACAGAAACAGATGACCTTTATTTAGTGTTAATCACTTTATTGATTAATTCCGAGCAGGCACATGCCTCATTATTTAAAGCATATGTATAATTATGCGACCAGGTTTCTGTACTTTTTTTCCCTTAAATGTTACTATTTGTTTTTCAGCTGAATTTTGTTCAGTGTTAAAGATTTATTGGCATTGTCAAGGACAACAAAAGATTAGCTGAATCTTAAAGACAGACAAGTGCCAACATGAGCAGTGCTTACATCCAACCCTCCTTGCATGCCCTCCCAACTATCCAGAAGTAACATACGTAACATACAACACACATCCATTCTGCCCTCTTTCCCCCTCCCCAGTTCGATATTCAGCACTCTCCCAGAACAATGTTCTTGTTTCTTCTTTTTATATTATTATTATTATTATTATTATTATTATCGTTACTATTATTATTGAGTTATCATTATTTTATTACATGATTTATCTTCAGGGTATTTTTAAAAAATTCACTGAAATCTGCCACTTAACAGGAGTATGATACATTTTAATATTCATCAAATTATTATTATTATTATTATTATTATTATTATTATTATTATTATTATTATTATTGTGCCTTTTGTGGTACAATACAAAATCAACCATAACACTGAAATCTGTGACAGGTGATAACATTAATTATTAGGGAATTCCTAATAACATTAATGATTAGGTGATCAGAGATATACCTGATACGATATTGTCATGATACAGTATCCAATTCCATTTGTATTGCGATTCTTTAAGTATCTTTATTTTATACATTTCCAGGTTCAATGTTACGTTTTTTACTTTTTCGGATTTTGTTAGGATTCTAACTATTTAGCTTAGTAAATAGTTGGACGCTGTGCTGCCCGCCTATGTATGAATAGTTTAGAGCATGCCACCTATAGAATCATAGCGGAACTGCAACATTTTACCACCTAAAATGCAAACATACTGTACACTGCCTCGCCAAAAAAAAAAAAAATAATAATAATAAATTGCCACCTGCCAACTGAAGCGACTCCAGATCATAACACTGCCTCCAGAGGCTTGTACTGTGGGAAGTATGTATGATGGGTGCATCGCTTTATGTGCTTCCTTTTTTACACTAACACCCCATCGCTCTGGAATAAGGTCAGTCTGATCATTTTTACTGTTGATTTTATTCTTTCCCATGCATGTTCACAAAGTGATCTCCATTAATTATTATTTTTCAGACCACATTTCTTTCACAATGTTGATAGTTCAGCACAACTTTTACAGGTTTTTATAATGTGTTGAAAAGGTTCTTGAACCCCTTAAAGTAATTTCAGATCTCTCCAGTTCTTTTCTTTTCTTTTTGCCTCTTCTGAAATGTCAACTATTTTCGTCCAGGCAGTTTATATAGGTTAAAATGTCATTTTAAAAGTCGATTTCGTAGTCAGTGTGATGATACATGAATTGTCACGAATACACATGCAAAAAAAATCATGATATGTAACTGAATCCTCCCCATATCTATTAATTATCTCATTGCAGTGGCACCAGTCAAGGAGTGGGAAATACTAAGCAGCAAGTGACCAGGCAGTTCTTGAAGTTGACGTGTTAGAAGCAGGTTAAACCTGCCAAATGTACAGTAAGGATCTTAGAAACTTTTACAAGGGTCAAATTGTGATGGCTACATGACCGGGTACCACTCGAGATTCTGAGCTCCTTGGAATCCAAAGACACCAAGCTCAAAACCCATATGATACATGAATAACATGAATTATTAACTTACTCATATTGCACTATTTTCTAGGCTGGCAGCTCTGGTGTATTCTTAATATAGTATTTTGTAATGGACAGTGAGCTGTGAAAATATGTTTAATGCAGTCAAAGATCTCAGCAGTATGCAGTTACATTCTGGTATAATTAAAGGAGAGCTGCAAAACCATGAAAACCATACAGTCAGTGTGCAAAACCATACAGTCTGTGTGCAAAACCATACAGTCTGTGTGCAAAACCATACAGTCTGTGGGCTTTTTTATTCCAGCCACAGACTGTATCAAGTGCATTCACTTATTAATTCATCTTTATTGGATGGAGCCGAGTTACTTAGTGAAAACACCTCATTCAGACTGTTGGCCCTCCAGTTAGTTCTGCAGTTCTGACATTAAAAGCTACAATTAATGTCAACATTATCTGCTCACCTTCTTCAGCTGCGAGTTAAGCTTGGGGAAAATGTGACAGAACTCACTGAAGCTGCTTTCACGCATGACACCACAGGGCAGAACTGATTTCGCTAGAAAGCATACATTATGTTTGAGGTAAAGTTTTATGAAAGTAGCAATTAGTAACTCCTTTTATGAAGGATTGATGATACACCTGCTACTGCATTTATTATATAATCATTTGTTGGAGTAGCAAACTTTCCCAATGGTGCCATTAGCTTAATATTAGTCACAGATCGTTTTAGAGCCTGTGTTACAGTGATTGTTTCCTGGTATATCTGGAGGCAAAACAGTGGAAAGTTGGAAGCAAACATAGATCATGTTAGGCTGCGTCACATACCAAAAATGTCACCTATGCTGTTGTCTGCCAGAATTAAAGGTGTAATGTGTGTAACTTTCGGTTTTATTCCATACTGGCTTTTATTGAACACATCTTTGGTCAAATGCTATAAGCCGAGACGGCCAACGAAATGAGATCACCAAAAATGCTCATTTGTAGCATGCAAACATTTTTTTATCAGGTTAAATAAAGTATTGACTTTTGCAGGCATGCAGAGCTGTCTAACGTTTTATCATGCCTACTTCTCACTAGTTGGAAATTGGTGAAATTTTTCTCCAATTTGTATTATTTACCTCTGCATTTAACTCTCTAAGTAGGGTGGCACGGGGGTGTAGTGGTTACCACTGTCGCCTTGCACCTCCATGGTCGAGGGTTCGATTCCCACCTTGGTTCTGTGTGCGTGATCAGGTTGCATGTTCTTCCCGTGCTTGGTGGGTTTTCTCCGGGTACTCTGGCTTCTCCAAAGACACACAGGTTATTTTGCCTGTAGAGTTTGCATGTGTGTGCCCTGTGATGGATTAGCACCCTGTCCAAGGTGTACCCTGCCTCGTGCCCAAAGTCTCCTGGGATACACCCCCGTGACCCTGTACAAGATAAGTGGTAAAGAAGATGAATAAATGAACTCTCTAAGCACCAATTATAGCTATATGAAAGGTGTTGTGTATTGTAAGGATATTGGTCCATTATTTAACCTTCTTTTGATTAATGATAAGAATATATTAGTATTTCCAACATTACTGTGTAGCCTTAGGTTTTTAAACTCATTTAGTATCTGGATGTTGTTGTCTTTTAGCTGCTCCTGGAGGGATCGCCACAGCGAACCATCCGATCTGCACACAACTTGGCATGTTTATGCCAGATGCCCTTTCTGATGCAACCCTCCCATTTTTGGACCAGCACTACGTCCAGTGGCTGAGGTTTGGCCGTTGGATGGGATAAAAAACACTAAATAAAGTCCCCAAACAAAAAGACAAAAAAAAAAAAAAAAAAAAACTATTAACAGACCATGAGCTGAGAACAAAATAAGGGGTCATTGTTGCCTTGTCCTTTCCTTATCAATTTTATGTACTGTAGCTTTAGTTTTCTGGTAACTCAGAATTTTGCTGGGTATCTAAACAGCGTTGGCCTTCATGGCAACGGTATTCCCTAATGGCAGTGGCCTCATTTGGCAGGATAGAGCACACTAAAAAAATGTTCAGATAGGTTTGAATAACATGACAAGGAGTTCAAGGTGTTGCCATGAATTCAAAAGATCTGCGGGATGCACTTGACAAACAAGTCTGACCGACTGATACCCCACATCACATGGCTTAAAGGATGTCCTGGTGCCAGATACCACTTCAGATGTCATGTGGAGTCCATGCCACAATGGTACAGAGCTGTTTTGATGGCACAAGGGGGAGTGAAATAATGTTAAGCAGGTAGTTTAAAAAAAAAAAAAAATTATGTTATGCCTGCTCTATGTATGTGTGTTCAATTCAAATATCAATTTCAAATCTCAATTAAGACACAAATCCTAGTCCTGTTCTAAATAAAATGATAGACCTGCTGTTCTGGTAGACCTGAATTCCGGTATGCAGTATCCTATGTTTTGGTACTGAATTGTGAAAGAGTGTGTGATGATGGGGTGAAGCTGCACACGAGTCCCTTTTTATTTCACAGGTAAGCACTCCCTCTGGTGGTGCAGAAAGCTGTGAAATGTCCTCAGGAAGAGAACCAATGATCTGTGCTGTGAAATCTTCAAACGAGGGCGTGATGTTACAGTGTAAATAGTGACAGTAGACCTGATGTAAATGACAGCACCTAGGCTTATCTGCGCAAATATAAATAAAAAGGGGTTACTGTACAAAAATGATGTATAGTATGATGTATATAATATTAATAAATTACTAAATAGCAATGAATTTATTCTGATAAATGATTTTAAAAAAGTTTTTATTTTTCTGAAGTATATATATATATATATCATTTACTCATCATTTATACCACTTAATCCTGTATTCAGGGTCCTGGGCCCTGGACAGGGTGGCAATCCATTGCAGGGCACACACCCAGAGGAAAGCCACCAAGCACGGGGAGAACATGCAAACTCCATGCACACAGAGACGGGAATCGAACCCGAACCCTGGAGGTGCAAGGCGACAGCGCTAACCACTACACCACCATGCCGCCAACGGTATTTATTTATTTATTTATTTATTTATTTATTTATATAAAATGTGTGTGTGTGTTTATGCTTCCTATTTTGGTAAACATTTGTTATAACATTAATATGTAGATGATATAACATGGTAAAATCAAAGCAGGGTAAGTCAGTGCAAAACTACATTTGTGAATTCTATTTTTGGACGTCAGAATTGGCAGAGACTCTTTTTTTTTTTTTCTTTTACTCCGAACTATTTTAAGTTCATATTTCTTCAAGCACAACATCCCCCCCCAATACCTGCTAGGCAGAATAGAAGAGGTGAGTTTATTTGGCTGAGGAATAATAAGGTGTTCAGCAGGAACAATTTAGCAAATGAAGAGTTATAGAATTCCCACCAGTGCTTTTAAATGGGTACATTAGAGTAGATCTTTATATAATGGAGTGTATTCTCTTGTATGCCTATAAATAAAAGTAATCTTGTACCTGCTGGGTAAACGGTACTAAAGGGATATTTCATTTTATTTTTCTGAGAGAAATGAGTCCTTGTTTAAAGCAGAGAAACAATCAGGAAGCGAAATGTGTAAGCGCCGAGAATCATGATGATATGCCCAAATAACGATCCCCTTAGTGTTAAATCACGCTGAGACGTGGAGCACAATGTGCAGCGACAGAGGTGTGCAAGGACACCGAGAGCAGTTTGTGTCTCTGTCTCGTCTCCTTTTCTCTTTGTCCAGCACCTTGTGCTGTTGTGTGCAAAGCCTCAAGGCCAATTAGGTAAGGAGATGAGAGTTAAATGGAGAAGCCTACCAGGCATGAAAAGAAAAAGGAGTGGAAGGTTAAGATTAGAATGAGGAGGGGAGGGGAAACAGCAGGAATGAAAAGATCCTGAGGTGTGGTGATAGAGAGAAAGAGAGCTGTGTTGTCATGGAAACTGGCAAGGATCTGAAGAGTAAAAAAACAGAATGGAAATTGGTTTATCTCTAGAGAGAGTGACTGCGTTGGATAACAAGATGGGAGAAAACAAATAAATGATATAAAGGAGCGCGGAAATGTGAGGGAATTTGTACAAACCGAAGAAACGAGCCCAAATTATAATTAGAGACTTTGAAACGAGTCCAACTTTTCAAACTAAAGGTTAATTGCCTCGGCCAGAACCAAAACATATTCTTGCATACACTCAACAAATGGCTTAAATCTGCAAACAGTTAATGAGGTGAAACACAGACCGTTGGAAGACATAACGGCGAATTAGCAGCAAAATCCATGACTTGAGTAATTAAGAAGCCCTACTAATAAGGCTTAGGTGGGGTAAGATTAAGGTGTGTGTGTGTGTGTGTGTGTGTGTGTGTGTGTGTGTGTGTGTGTGTGTGTGTGTGTGTTCACACGTTTATGGGTGCATGCAGTGTGAGAGGAGATTTGCTTTGTTTGTCTTTCTCAGATTTAATTAATCTTATTAGAGAGCGGTCATCCACAGGAGAGAGTGAGAGTTTCTCTTGCGATTCTTCAGGCTTACTGTACAGACAACAAAAGTGCCAGAATGAACTCCCCGCCCCCTCCCCCCCTCCCCCAATTTTGCCCATGTACATTACAAATATGGATACGAAATCAGGTTGTAATTGAAGTGTAGACCATTATTTTTAATGCAAGGGGTTTAACAAAAGCATTTCCTTAACCTGTTAGAAATTGCATTTTTTGTATTGTCCCAGTATTTACCCAGGCTCAGAAGTAATTGGACAAATCAACACATTAGAATACAATACAAATAGACAAAACGATACAAAATAGACTGACTATCCACAAAAAAGTGATAATAAGATTTCAATAATGAAAGAAGCAAAGATTGGACAAATACTCTAGTAATTAATATCTTTCCGCTGGTAACAATTCTTTTAACCCCAACTACTGCAGCAAGTAGCTTTTAATTTCTTAATCACATATCCCATGGTTGTGGAAAAGATGTTTAACTGATTTCAGATTACTGGCCTGCATCAGGCAACGACAACAACTAAGCAGATGATGAAATCACGAAAGTCTTTTTAAGAACTTTCCAAAACAGTACAACCTGGAAGGATAGTGGTGATCTGTTAATCTCTTAGAAAGAAATGAAGCTGGAAAAAATTATGAATGGTTGTGGTTGGAGATCACCTAAATGCTTAGAAAGTAGAAATCATAGCTATGTTCAGTAGTAAAAATAAGTGTTTACACGGACACACACACACACACACACACACACACACACACACACACACACACACACACACACACACACACACACACACACACACACACACACACACACACACACACACACACACACACACACACACACACACACACACACACACACACACACACACACACACACACACACACACACACACACACACACACACACACACACACACACACACTATGCCTGACAAGATTCTATACTCTCCTCCACAGTGGTTCCTTCACAACTATAGCAAACCCTGTCCCAGCTTTCATGTTTCACACACACTCATACATACCGTAGATACAAACTCATCATGAGCCTCTCTCTCTCTCTCTCTCTTTCTGTCTCCCAACAGCATAACAGTGTGTCAGTTTGACTTAGGGACAACTATACTTTGCATACTGACATACACAGTATACATTGTACCACAGCTATTTGCAAATGATTACAATTTATCATGTCAAAATAATAAAAAATAAAAAATAATGCTTTTTAACCATTTGTAGTTTATTTAATTTAAAGGTTTTGGAACATCTGGAAGACAAGTTTGTTTATGCTATCACTTACAGAACAGCAGCTATAAACAGATGTTCTCTCATCAGCCTCTGTTTTCTTTCCCTCTTGAAGTCAATATGACAAAAAAAAAAAAAAAAATACATCAGACAGAGAGTCTCCCATAGTGAAACATATTCACTCACCATAACAAATAAATATCTAAACGAAAGCTTAGCAGTATTAATGATTATACATTCTCCTTTGTTAAAATTGGTTTACTATTACTCTACACAGACCATCTGCCATACAAGTCCCTGTGTATAAGCTGTCATTATCAGAAAGAATGACATAGACTGTAATTAAAATGACTGTGTAGCCATAAGAAAAACACTTGTTGGTGACATTATCAGGGGGGAAAAGCCTCAGTTTGCTAGAGACCATAAAAAGTTGAACATTTATCCAATTCTGTGTAGATCAATGGCACGTCAGGGTACGAAGAGAAGCACGTAAACTGATGCACGCAAGATGCATAGCAGTGCCCACAATACAAGCCTTTCAGTAGCTTTATGTGGCAACAAAATGAAGTCGACTGATGACCTGAAATATGAATGATCAGGTTATATCATCAGTTGAGATTTTCCTAGTTACCCTGGCATATTCCAGGACAGCAATGCCAAGATTCATCAGCTTGCACTGTAAATGAGTGATTTGGAGCATGAGGAATCTTTTTGACACATGTACTGGCCACCGCAGAGTCCGAAACAACCCCTTTGAATTGTGTTAGAAAGACTTAACAGATTGGTTTGACTCTCCCATTATCAATACAAGAGCTACCATGAAGGATAACTGCTGGATAAAGGATAACTGTTGTAGAATATTTATTAAAATATTAAATTGTTTGTGCATGCTGAGATGCTTTTCCACTCCACACGTTTGTAGAGAGTGCTTAGTTGAGTTACTATACCTTCCCTGTCAGCTCGAACCAATCAGTTAATTTTTTTCTGAGCTTACGTAACAAAATGGTGTTGTAAATTCTGATTACTGTTGTATGTGAAAATTCCATGAAATCAGCCGTTTCTAAAATACTCACACGCATTTGGCGTCAATAATCAGACCTCTGTTAGTCATAGGGATCACGGTTCCTCTGTTCTGATGTTTACTTAACTGTCTGAGGATGAGTGATTGTCTAGCGAAGGCATTGCTTTTTTACAGTCTAGTATAGAGTCTCTATTTTCAAATGCACTGACTATTGTTAAATAATTATGTTTAGATTTTTTTTTCTAAACGCAAAAAATTCACACAAAAGGAAAAACCACATATCGAGCCATTTAGCAACACGCCCACTTAGAGAAAGGTTATTCACACATGAATGTTTTGCAAAACATCAGGTGTTACTGTACTTTCTCACAGGGTGATAACTGCTGTAGGACTGACCTACTGTAGATATAAAGCATAGAAAATTCTGCAACAAACTGTACTTTTCAGACATGGGACTACAGTGAGATTCAAAACTGAGAGCTTTCTTTGAAACTATACAGTAGGTATGCAAACATACTTACGCTTGAAATGTGTGAAAATGTTTCCTCATGCCTTCATAACCACCTTTACAAAATTTGAGTCCTGGAATACACCTGTGCTACCAGGGCAGAAAAACTCAATAGATGATAATAGGTGATAATGTAATAACCCATTCAGTGCATTCAGGTTATCAGCAGACTTAACCTTGTTGCCACATAACGTTGCCTCTCTTCTTATCCTGATGCACCAGTAAGGTGGGAATCGGGTCAGTCTGAACTAATCAGACCACATGACCTTTTTTCAATTACTCCAAAGTTCCAAAACTCTTTTTGTTCCCTCGAAAATTGTTGATTATTAGTCTAACTAACAGGTGGTTTCTTATGGACCCTTAACTGTTTAGTTACAATCTATTAAATTTATGTATATGGAAATGCTCCTTACTTTTTATCATTAAACATAGCAAAACATGTTTTTTACTCTTAGGTAATGTTTTTACCTAGTGTTTAAGTGATCTCCATGCGTGACTTTTTTTGATGGTCCAGCAACGTCCTTCCAGGTTTTGGTAATTTATTGAATGGTTCTTCACCCAGTTCCAGTAATTTAAAATCTCCTTAGTTGTTTTCTTTGCTTGATGAAGCCATACTGTATATTTTGACATTCTGAAATTGCAACTTTTTTGGCCAGGCAGTGTATTCACTGCATCAGTCAAATGTTTGGACACAACTTTAAATTACATAGTGTTTCCAGATATTTCTTTCTACATTGTAAAGCAATGTTGAATGTCCAATATATGCAATAATCTTCTTTGATCAGTTGATATTAATATGTGTCTGCTACTGTACTTATGCTCTGTAAAGTCTTCATAATGGATCTAATCTGAGGTGCTGTTAACTGGTGATTTCTGGTAACTGTAAATGACCAGAAGTCACCAAGTAACAACAACAATATCAAGTTTTGGTCTTGCTTCCTTGGGAAGATCTTCTTGAGAGCCAGTTTCATCATGGTGCTTGATGTTGTTGCTGTTACTTAATGACCTAATGCCATGTGTGTTATTTCATAGTTTTTTTTATATATATATTTTTTAATCCAGTATTGTTCCAGAATGTAGAAAATAAATCCAAACTTGTGTCCAAACTTTTGACTGGTATCAGCATAGTGCTACGATTTGACAGGATGCTATGTTTTTCAAAATTAATTTTATTTGTTTAGAAATGAACAACCAACACATTTATTTATTTATTTATTTATTTATTTGTCAGTTCATTCGTTTGTTTATGTTCTTGTTTTAATCTGACGAGGGGAAAGAGGGGAAATAGTTTTGCATAAAAATGAGGGAATATAAATTAATAAATAAAATCTCAACCTACTTTTTTCTGTAGCTGAAATTGTACTGTAAAGTAAATATGTCTATCTAGTCAACATTAAAACCTATAACCTAGCTTATACCTATAAAAGTGGTCAATGAGTGTCATTGTACAGTATTATGACACATCATACACAGTAATGCCTTAATAGGTTGCGGGCAAAATCAGATAAATCTACAGTATTTTTGCAGTTTTTCTTTTTTTCTTTCTTTTTTTTTTTAAATAAAGCTGGTGGGACGGTGGTGTAGTGGTTAGTATTGCCGCCTTGCACCTCCAGCGTCCGGGTTCAATTCCCACCTCTGTGTGCAGGTAGGTTGCATGTTCTCCTCGTGCTTGGTGGGTTTCCTCCGGGTACTCTGGATGTACCCCGCCTCGTGCCCTAAGTCTCCTGGGATAAGCATAAGGCCCCCGTGACCCTGAATATAGGATTAAGCGGTATAGATGATGAGTGAGTGAGTAAAATAAAGCTATATAATAAAGTCATATTTTGATTGTGTGAAGTCACTGAACTGGAGTTCCAAAAGAAATCTTTTTCTGTACAGAGTGATAAAGACTAAAATAAAGAGTTCAGTTCACAGCATCATTAGGCCACTCCTCTACCAGCTGTAGTAGACAAAGAGAGTACTTAGTCATATTCGAGATATCTGCCACATAATGTCCATCTGTGCATCATTTTTCTATTTATTTATTATTTTTTTAATATTATTCTAATTATTCATAAAATGCAAAATACTTAAGATTTTGCTAAATGAATTTGCCATGGTTATCAATATCCACATGGTTATGGACAGTACAGATTTTTTTGGGGAAAAATGAGACAAAAATTTGCATGGAATGCTCTAATTTAAGCAACATTTTTTACAGATCATATGCTTCTAGAAGTTTATACCAATTTTAATATCAATACTAAAATATGAAATATGAATAATTTGTATTTTAGATCATTATTATTTAAAGCCAGACAGTATAATGCTGAAAAATGGCCATTTTAGGGGCACATATAAAACCATCCTTGCAAAACGGCTGAAGTTGAAGTTTTTAGAAAAGCAAGATTGGTCGCATCCATGTTGCATGAACATCAGTTTTTGAAAGTGAAACAACCAGTATACACTACAGTATCCCACATACCTTTGTTAAGTATATAATATGGTCTTCACACAAAACCAAGTCATTTAATATACTAGTTCACAGAAGGTATTGCGGATATTAAATAAGGTGTACCTGTAGTTCCTGAATGAATCATTCAATAGAAGCGATGCAATTGGCATTTCAGGACCCTTTCCAGCATGAACATTTTGATATGTAATCTGATCACACCATGTCATGGTTTCCCAAAAATGTGGAGGTCCAGAGCTTCTAAAATAAGGCTATACATAATGGTTTTCAAATTAAAAGTGTGGATTTTGATAACCTTGTGTGCCAGAGGAAAATAACTGGGCAGAATTAGTAAAAGTCTGAAAATGGTGTTTATCATATCTTGCTGCCACACTGTCGATTTGCTTTGAGACATTTATTTTTCTTTTAATCCTAGCCATGAGTGAAGTGCTTGTTACTGTATGGTGCATTAGTTAATTCACTTCCATTGATGACCATCTTTGAAATAATGGATGGTTATCATTGGGATGCTCATGAAAATACAGCAGATCCAAGTGGACCATAAAATGTGGCAATTCACATCACCTCATATTGTTGGACCAGTTTTTTATAACATAGATCTTAATCTGAATGAGATACCACTGAAGTGTTCACATTTTCTACTCAAAAGCTTTGTGAATGTTTTGATTTTCTTTTTCCTATTCAATGCCTTCAATCACCCGTCTCTTTTGATTAAAGAACGTCTCTGTACTTTATTGATATCTTTTCAGCCTTCAGCCCACCCACTTAGTCACTTAGGAGCACACAGAGACACAAAGCAAGCGGATGTATTTTGACATCTAGAGCTGCTGGAATCCCATCACTGGATGCCATGCTCACTCTTGGTCTAGCTTGATAGGTTGGTTGCCTAGCAACTAGTGGTTTCCGTGGTGACAACAGTACCACTGCCGCTGCATCTCTTACAGGGAGATCAGCTGCCCATGCTCAGTTTATATAGCTCTACAAATATCAAAGTTTACATGTACAGTACATTGTACTGTATGTCAGAAACAAAAGCAGGAGTGTAGAATACACTATTAAATAACCTATTAAGCAGAGCACTAACTCTCCTACTGTGCATGTCCCTAATAAAACTATTGTGTGCCTAACTAATGTAATTGGATAATAATTAAATGTCCACAAAAATTAAATGTCAACAAAATGCCATTCCATAGAATGGAAAACTTCAAACAGAAGCACCAACTGTTGAAAAAGCAATTCTCAATGTTACAGTTTCTGCTAAAATCTGAAAAATATTGCAGATGGATAATGTCAAACATAACATAAAGTGAACCAAGTGAAGGTAGCTGCAATAAAGGCCTGGCAAAGAATCTTGAGGGAGGAAACTCAGCAATTGTTCCATTATTTATGAGCCCCTCCCAAGTTGGTATGTGTTTATGAAAATGACTGTACTGTAATCGCTGAACGCTTAATGCCACACTTATGTCAACCCCCTTGAATTAAAACTGATGGTCTTGGGTGTTTTACTTCAAATTCAATGGGGTGGTGTACAGAGGCCAGATGCCAAAAAAAAGTGTCTTTGTTCTAAAATTTATGGACCTGACTGTATCTTCTCCACTGCTGCATAAGCAGTGGACATTTAGAGACTTGTCCCAAAGCCATTTCAGCATACTTTGGGCTGTTTCCTTCATCACTGTTGTGTTGAAATTAGGCCTTCACTCCAATGTGCTCCCCAGAATTTTCCTTCAAGGTTTGCTCTGTATTTGACTATGTTGCTGTGTTTCATATCTTTAAAAAATTTTTTTTTATCATTTTATTTTTTTTCCTGATTTTTCTCCCCCAATTTACTCGTGTCCAATTCCTCCCCGTCACTAGGGGGCTCCCACATTAAGGCTACTACTACCACTCAGCCGGAAGGGCCGAAGACTATCACATGTTTCCTCCGAACCACGTGACGCTACCCGACCGCTTCTTTTCGAACTGCTCGCTCGCGCATCGTTGGGGGCGGCGTAACACACTCGGAGGACAGCGCTATCCGCTCCTTCCAATCCGCGAGCTCACAGATGCCCATGACTGGCTGTAGAGCCGCGAATGTGGGAGCACCAAGTACATCTCATCCCTCCGCTCTGAGAGAGCTCAGCCAATCAGCTCCAGCATCACCCGGGAACCGAACCAGCGATCTCCGGATGATAGGGTGAGCACTTTACCACTGCGCCACTCGGAGGCCCCTGTGTTTCATATCTAAGAAAAATAATGCCACGGATGGTATACAGTGTGGTAGGTTTTTGGCATCATTAGAATTCAAACTTACAAAATTAGACCAGACCAGAATACAACAAGAGTCCTTTAAGTGCCGACCATGTGCATTTTCCTCAGGAATGGAATCTGGAATAAAATTTTTATTGAAATGGGCACGATCCTTTTAGCCCGGCTAACAAACAATTGCCACAAACAAATGTGAAACTATGGTCTTGGATGTTTGATTGTCTTGTTTTTGTCATCAGATGAATTCATTCTCTGGAGCTGCAGTGTGATCATCTTATTCTTAACACAGGTCTATGCAGGCAGAAGTGCTCACACCCTAATCTACACTAGGATGTAACCATTAGGATGTAACCATTAGTTCTACACTAAATGAAATTTTTGTGGGTAAAAATGCATGAAATGTGCTTGTTACTGTGAAAGATGTCCCTACTTGTATCTTGCTACTTTTCAACACTGAGAATAAGTACATTAAATGTTGAAGCAGGGTTTTATATAAGAAATATAGACACACATTGTGCACTTAAATTTTTTTTTTTTTTCACAGGTAAAACGATTGGTTCAAAAGTATGATCAAATGTCAGTGCCTGGAGCTAACCGGCTCTATGATTCATGAAATGAACAATACTCTGTCCCTCAGGAAGTATGAGTCTGCTTTAAAAAAGTAATAACCGCGATGTGGTAATGTTTTATTTATAATCTCGAAGTCATGAAAAGTCAAACCCAGGCTTAGTGTGGGTGGCGTAGGAAATACAGATGACATCCCAACTGTTTAAAAAACATGACAGAGACAAGACCTCTTGGGGTGTGCTGTGATGTCTGGCACCATAACATTTCTCAATGGATCCTTTGGGTGCTGTGGATTGTGGGGTGGGCCCTCTGTAGATCGACCTTGTTTGTCCAGGGCATCTCATGGAAGCCTGATTGGATTGAGATCTGGGGAGTTTAAATGGCAAGATGGCACTTTATTATCGGACTATACACCGATCAGCCATACTGTAACATTACAATGCAAAACATTGTGCCCTGTATTGTGTAGGTTCCCCAAGTCTGGCTCCTCGGTCCATGAGTCCACAAGACCTCTGGAGGTGTGCTGTGGTGTCTGGCACCATGACATTTCTCAGCGGATCCCTTTGGGTGCTGTGGATTGTAGGGTGAGGCCTCTGTGGATCAATG
This sequence comes from Clarias macrocephalus, assembly GCA_011419295.1. Classification (NCBI taxonomy): domain Eukaryota; kingdom Metazoa; phylum Chordata; class Actinopteri; order Siluriformes; family Clariidae; genus Clarias; species Clarias macrocephalus. The sequence continues at coordinate 48,268 of JAAGKR010003746.1, forward strand.
TTGCTTCATCTCATAGGTGCTTGTTTGGATTGAGATCTGTTGAGTTTAAATGACATGTGATGGCAAGATGGCACTTTATACTGTGTATTGTGTAGGTTCCCCATGTCTGGCCCTGGAATAAGTACATGAACAGCTTTAGTGCACTTTTTCATCAATTTGTGCTGCATTGGCTTTTCTCTGGGATTAGACTGCACAGGGTGGCCTTTGGTCCCCACAGATATAAGTGAGCCTTGGGACTCACTTATATCTCATGGTCCTGTCATCAATTTACTGTTACCTAACTAATAGTCAATATTAATATGTGAACATCTTGTGGCGTTAATTTTATAGCTGATCGGAGTATGTAAATATACAAAGCGCAATTTAAGCATGTGTAAGAGATATGTCTAAGAGAGAGAGAGAGAGAGAGAGTGTGTATGTGCAGTTCACAACGAGAACCTTTCAAAGTATCACTTAAGTACTGGTAAAAATAAAGAAATGTCACAATGAAAACCAGGTAAAAATAAGTTACAAAGAAAATACAAGAAACTAATGAGCAAGTAGATGTCACACAATTCTGCTGTCTCCATCCATCCTACCCCTGAACCGACAAGTGTCACAGGGATCTCTCTCAACCTCTCAATCGTTATTTGCAGTGCTGACATGAGGAAGAACATACCGACATCCCAGGACCAGGTGTAACAGACCTAGGGGCCTTTCTCACATATCTAAATGGACGTATTTCTAATATGTTTATATTGTATGGGTAATATATTTCTATTTGTGTTATCACAGAGTTGTACCCAGATAGTAAGGTGTTACAATTTAATACAACACCCAATCATTAACAGTTTCCATTCAGGCGAGTTCTGTGTGCTATAGCAAAATTGTCAGATCGTGTGGAAATTTAATTCTTGAAGGTTCTTTTAAGTCCACTCTGGCGTCATATGCCATAATCTCAGACAAACTGGCGACCCATATATACTTACAAATCTCTTATGATTTTTCATAAATTCCTAAACTGCTACTATTTCTAAGGATTCCTTATTTTCTTTTTTCTATTAGGTAGGATATATATTGTACATCGTGTTTCACTTTTAACAGACTTCTTTTAACAGCTTGTGTTGTGTGGGCTCATGTGTGAACGACAAAAACCCCTGCATGTCCCTGTGTCTAATGTAACACAAAGTGATCAGAATTGTCCCTGATGAGCGAACCGGGGGTGATGGTGGCATGGGAAAAGTCCCTGAGAGAAACCAGACTCAACAGGGAACCCATCCTTATTTGGGTGATAGCAGGAATTGTTTTGCAGTCCATCTGTGTGTTAGGCAGCTGAAAATTTAATACAACTTAACTTGAAGATGATGTCTTTAAGTTACTATGGAGACTAGTTCTATCTTGAAGACTCAGGAAGACTGTAGGAAATACCAGTCCTGATCTATTGAGAGGTTGCAGTCACAAGTCCTCAAAGAGCAGCTGCCTGCATCAACCGAGCCCAGGATCGTCTTTATGGTAAAGGGAAATTGTCGCCAGTCACCACACACATCCCAAGCAGACAACACGGGGCGTCCAATCAACGGAATCTCCAGTCAGAAGCAGGGCACCAGGATGAGTCAGAGAGGTCCAGAGGGCAGAGATCACTGGCAGTGTAGCTTAACAGAGAGAGACAGGGAGGGAGGAGAGAGAAGAGAAAAAAAGGGAAAGAGAGATAACAGTTATGTATAGTCACCGTCACATAATGTATAAGGTGAATGTATATTTAGTGCAAACTACAAGCAGGGACTTCGGCAGGACTAACTATAACAGCATGACTAAAAAGGAGAGCCAGAAGGAAACACAGACATGAGGGCTCCTTGGGAAATAAAGCAACCAGTCACTCCACCATCAACAAACCTGAGTGATCAATGTACGTAGGGAAGCCAAACAAACCAGTTCATTATAATACTTTACATCAATGAGTCCACCAGATCTGCTCCTTTACCTAAGGCAAATCTATTCACAAAAATTCTTGGCTAAATAAATAGGTTTTTAGCCTAGACGTAAACATCAAGAATTCCATAACTTTGGCGCTTTGTAAGAAAAAGCTCTACGCCCTGCTGTAGTTTTCATAATACGCAGTACTGCCAAGAAGCCTGCATTCTTTGGTTAAAGTAGTCGTGGTGGATGGTGGGACACTAGCAGTTCCCTCAGATACTGTGGTGCAAGATCATTTAGGGCTGTATATTTCAAAAATAGTGTTATAAAATCAATGCAAAATTTCACTAGGAGTCAAACCAATGTGGATAAAACAGGGGAGATTAACTCATATCCTAGTGTGGACTCTTACTGCTGCATTCTGGATCAACTGGAGCTTGTTTATGCACCAAGTTGAGCATCCAGATAGTAAGGTGTTACAATAATCCAACCTAGAGGTGATAAAAGCATGAACTCATTTTTCTGCATTGTTTAGTGACAATATATTCCTTATCTGGGAAATATTTCTGAGATGAAAGAATGCTATCCTGATGATAATATTAATTACATCAGCTTCAAATGACAGATTGAAATCTACAATCACGCCGAGGTCTTTTACTGTTGTACATTATGAAACAGAAAGGCCATCCAGAGTTAGTGCTTGATCAAAGATGCATGAGGACCGAGTACTTCTGTCTGGTCAGGATTAAGCAGAAGGAAGTTAATTAACATTCAGTCTCTTATGTTCTTAACTTTATTACACTGGCTTTTTTTTTTTTACTACCTTTTCTAGGGTCTTACAGATAAAGGGGAGGTTTGTAGTTGGACAGCTGACAGGGGTCAATGTCAGGTTTCTTAATTAGTCGTTGAATAACTGATAATTTATTTAACTGATAATACTCACTGCTGAACGAAGAGTTAACTATTTTTAACAGGGGATGCTTTATTACTGGTACAGTATGTCCCTGTTCTGTTCCAGGAGCAAGTCGGATTCTTTCAAAAGTCCGACAAAGTGAGTCTTACACCCCTGTCTCACCTACACAGTGTCAGCAACGTTTCTTTTTACAAAGAGTTTTTGCAGTTTTGGAGTGATTATGTTTTCAATCTTTTCAAGCGAAAAGTTAGACAAGTGAGATACTTCCACGATTTGTTCACACCTACGAATGTAGATCCACAGTCCATTCATATCTGCGGAAATTTGTAATTCGAATGTTTGTAAGTTGAGCACTTACAAAAATAAAAAAAATAATGCAAGATTAAAAAAAAAAAAATATATATATATATATATATATATATATATATATATATATATATATTTTTTTTTTTTTTTTTTTTTATTATT